>PJEN01003733.1:0-50287 GCA_004024605.1 Pteronura brasiliensis | reverse complement strand
GCCTGCTTCCCCGCCCCCGCTCTCTGCCTGCCTCTTTGCCTACTTGTGATCTCTCTCTCTGTCAAATAAATAAATAAAATCTTTAAAAAAAAAATCTTTGTGCAGACTTTACAGAAATGTGAAGCGTAGGTGTTAGGTACGTGTTTGTAAATGGTAACTTAAATCAAACTTTGAAGTTTTTTTTTTTTTTTTTTAATACTTTACCTATTAGCTCACGGGCATGTTTGAGCGCACTCCCCAAAGCTTTAAAGTTTGAGCATTTGTCAACATAACTATAGTCTATCATGATAAAACCTATTCCATTTTTGCAACTTAGCATTACTGTTTCTAGTTTAAGATTCCAGAAGAACCTCACTTGTTGGAGACAAGTGAATAAAGGAAGCCATCTATCAAATTGGGCCACCTCTGCTAATCTGTTATGGGGAAATAATAGTGAGGAAGGATTAGAAATTCAGGGTTTAGGACTACAGAATTCCACCTTGCTTGAAAGGTCATATTTAAAACAATCTTTTGGGGCACCTGGGTGGCTCATTCAGTTAGTTAAGCATCTGCCTTTGGCTCAGGTCATGATCACAGGTCCTGAGATTGAGCTACATTTTGGGCTCTCCGCTCAGCTGGGAGCCTGCTTCTCCCTTGCCCTCTGCCTCTCTCCCCTGTTCCTACACTCTCTCTTTCTCTGACCAAATTAAAAAAAATTTTTCTTTTACTTAAGTTTAAAGGTCCCAAGGGTAATTATTATCTGTTCCTCCAAATTATGGGTCGAGATTGTTATGATGACTTCAGTTTATATCTTAAATTCACTGGAAAAAAATGGATTTTTTGTTTTTGTTTTTGGACTACTTAGAGAATGATAAATCCTGTTGCAGAAAGATTTTTTTTTAATTGGCAAATATATTTAATAGCAACTTTTTCTCATTACTTTGGGTTAGTGCTAGTGTTGAGAAATAGAAGTCTTTTTTTGTTTTGTTTTTAAAGATTTTATCTATTTATTTGACAGAGAGAGGGAGATCACAAGTACACAGAGAGGCAGGCAGAGAGAGAGGGGGAAGTAGGCTCCCTGCTGAGCAGAGAGCCCATCGCGGGGCTCGATCCCAGGACCCTGAGATCATGACCTGAGCCGAAGGCAGAGGCTTTAACCCACTGAGCCACCCAGGTGCCCCAAGAAATAGAAGTCTTAAAACTAGTTTTGGAATTAGAAATGAATACATGTCTCACAGAAATGACTGTGGGAAGATGATGGGGGGTGTAAATTTCTTAATGTGATACTGGTTTATGCATTTAAAATAATAATGCCTTAATATTTTTCCAAGTAAATTTAAGCGTCATAGGAAACTTGAGTAGTTTTAATGTTAAAGCCTTTTTGTTCTTTCAGCTGAGTCTGTTAAGTGAATCTCATTACCTCTATTATAGCATCTTTAGATCAGTGCCATAGTTTTATTTTTATTTTTTTTAAGATTTTATTTATTTGACAGATCACAAGTAGGCAGAGAGACAGGCAGAGAGAAAGAGAGGAGGAAGCAGGCTCCCTGCAGAGCAGAGAGCCTGATGCGGGGCTCGATCCTAGGACCCTGGGATCTTGACCTGAGCCGAAGGCAGAGGCTTTAACCCACTGTGTCACCCAGGCGCCCAGTGCCATAGTTTTAATCTAGATTTCCAAATTTCATAATTCATTATTTATCTGTTTTGTTGTATTTGCTGCATGGGCAGCTGATACTTAATTTGAGGGATAAATCCTATGGAATAATTTGGATTATGTGGCTCACTTAGTAACATACGCAGTCATTCAGATTGTAAATATCAAATGATTACTATCTTGTTGAAGATAACCATAGCCCCCATTTATAAGATAATATTAAGAACTGACGAAGTTACAGCAGTTGGGGCAATATGTAGTAATCCTCTGTAGAAACAGAATAACTTACAGAAAAATGTTTTTTTTTCAAAGATTTTATTTGTTTGAGAGAGGGAGAGAACATGAGCACAGGGAGGGACAGAGGGAGAAGAAGAGGGAGAAGGAGACTCCTGTCTGACCACGAAGCCAGAAAGCAGGGCTCAATCCCAGAACCCCAAGACCATGACCCAAGCTGAAGTCAGATGCCTAACTGACTCAGCTACTGAGGTACCCGTAGAAATAACTTTGTTTAATTTTCGATTAGCCAACATATAGTACATCGTTAGTTTTTGGTATAAGATTTTTTTTTTTTTTTAAGATTTATTTATTTGACAGAGAGATCACAAGTAGGCAGAGAGGCAGGCAGAGAGAGAGAGGGAAGCAGGCTCCCTGCTGAGCAGAGAGCCTGATGCGGGACTCGATCCCAGGATCCTGGGATCATGACCTGAGCCGAAGGCAGCGGCTTAACCCACTGAGCCACCCAGGTGCCCTGGTATAAGATTTTTTTAAGAAGATTTTCTTTATTCATTTTTGTGTGAGAGAGAACTCCACAAGCAGTAGTGGGACGGGGCAGAGAGACAAGTAGACTCTGAGCAGGGAAGCCTCTGTGGGACCTGATCCCAGGAGCCTGGGATCATGACCTGAGCCACAGGCAGATGGTTAACCAACTGAGCCACCCAGGTGCCCTAGAAATAAGATTTTTTTTTTAAAGATTTTATTTATTTATTTGACAGACAGAGATCACAAGTAGGCAGAGAGGCAGGCAGAGAGAGAGGAGGAAACAGGCTCCCCGAGGAGCAGAGACCCTGATGAGGGGTCCATCCCAGGATGGACGACCGAGCTGAAGGCAGAGGCTTTAAACCCACCCAGGTGCCCCTAGAAGTAAGATTTTTAAGTTTACTTATAGTCATACCTGATATATCTAATAAGACAAAACAGTAAGTTTTATTATTAAAAACAGTATCCTTCATATAATTTGAAACTTTTGAAATTGTTGGCAGAGGCACAGGTAAAATTAGTGTGCAGTATTTTATTTTCACATGTCATTAAAAAAAAAAAGATTTATTTATTTTTAGAGACAGAGGCAGAGGGAGAAAGAGTCTTAAGCAGACTGCAGAGAGCGGAACCTGACTCTGTCTTACCAGTCTGAGATAAGACTTGAGCTGAAACCAAGAGCCAGAGACTTAATCGACTGTGCCATTCAGGCGTCCCTATATTCACAGGTCACTTTTGATTGAAAAATATTATTACTCAGATTATTTACCTTATTTACCAAGTTGAATCTGAGTCAGTTTTGAATATTAAATGAAACAAAAGTCCACACTAAATAAGGAAAAGATTTGCCACTAATAAGAACATTAAGAAGTTGGACAATAGGTTCTGAAGCCCGTTCTCAAAGAATTCTGAATTGTTTTGAGCAGTGTGGGTGTAGCACTGTTTGAGAGAGGGTATGGCCAGCCTTCTTAGGCATTTGCTCTGAAGGGGGCAAAGGTCATTAGGAAAAACAAGCAAACAAACAGTTTTAAACCTATCTTGATCTTAATCACTCAACTGCTTTTTCCCCCCATTGGCTAAATAGGAATAATGATGTATTCAGGCTGCTAAGGACTAAGCCCTGTGGAAACACCTCCATGCTAATGTAAAAAAAAAAAAAAGTAACTATGTTCTCAGGGGTCCCATCTGGAGTCCTTTGGAATTTGTTAATCACATTTCAGCATTTACCCTGAATAAGCATGACAGAAAATTTGCTAGACGAAGAGTGAAATGTCTTACTGACGATAAGGAAATTACTGTAGAATTTAGATTTCAGATTTAAATCTGGGGGCGCCTGGGTGGCTCAGGGTTAAGCCTCTGCCTTCGGCTCAGGTCATGATCTCAGGGTCCTGGGATCCAACCCCTCATAGGGCTATCTGCTCAGCAGGGAGCCTGCTTCCCCCTCTCCCTCTGCCTGCCTCTCTGTCTACTTGTGATTTCTCTCTGTCAAATAAATAAATAAAATCTTAAAAAAAAATTTAAATTTGGTTGAGCATCCATTTTTTTAAAATTAATTAATTAATTAATTTGACTGACAGAGATCACAAGTAGGCAGAGAGGCAGGCAGGGAGAGAGAGAGAGAGAGAGAGGAAGCAGGCTCCCTGCTGAACAGAGAGCCCAATGTGGGGCTCGATCCCAGGACTCTGGGATCATGACCCGAGCCGAAGGCAGAGGCTTTAACCCACTGAGCCACCCAGGCACCCCGAGCATCCATTTCTTGATCTTGGCTTAGGTCATGATCTCTGGGTCCTGGAATCCCCGTGCTTCCTGCTCCATACTCAGCAGGGAGTCTGCTTGTGTCCTCTTTCTGCCCCTCTATGGGCTAGTGCTCTCTCTAAATCCTTTTTTTAAAAAGGGAGGGCTTTAAAATGAGAGCACTTCCTGAGCTTTTAATTAAATCTCCATCTTATGCAACTTTTTTCTGAAGATTTTTTAATGGTAAAGTATGGAATAAATTAGGTTCAGAGATGTTCCTTAAATTAAAAATGGTGCTAATAAGTGGCAAAACTGGATAAGTTACTTGAGGATAGGTAAGTACTATATTGAGGAAAACAGTTTTTTTCTGTTGTGACCAAATCTAGTAGCATGTGAGTCTAAATACTCTTAGATAATGTGCTCGTTTAAGAATGCCACTGGGTGGGGCGCCTGGGTGGCTCAGTGGGTTAAGCCGCTGCCTCCGGCTCAGGTCATGATCTCAGGGTCCTGGGATCGAGCCCCGCATCGGGCTCTCTGCTCAGCAGGAAGCCCGCTTCCCTTCCTCTCTCTCTGCCTGCCTCTCTGCCTACTTGTGGTCTCTCTCTGTCAAATAAATATATAAAATCTTAAAAAAAAAAAAAAAAAAAAAAGAATACCACTGGGTCTTTGAATTTCCTTAGCATTTGGCAGAGGAGCTAAAAGAGTAAGTACTTATTTTGGGGGGAGTTACATCCTTTGAGAATGACAGCCCCCTTCCTTCCTAATGCATGCAGTTTCAAGGAATTACTGATCTCTAAATTTTTTCCATAGACCTTAGATGGTCAACTCCTAGTCTAGGATATGTGGTAGACTAAAGTGGCTAAATATTTAGACTGCTTAGTTACTCTAGTTACTCTAGTTGTGCTTTTCCCTTTTGGGAAGTTGTATTTTATTTAGTTTTGACATTTTATCTATAGTTACTTGTTTCTCTGAATTAGATCTCATGTTCTTGATGACCAAAGTTTTAACTAAAAATTAAGATTGAAATATTGATTATACAGTAATACAGCAAATTATGATCTTTGTGTAGGGTTCCTTTTGTAATTTAAGTACTATAAAACTGGGGCACCTGGGTGACTCAGTCTAGTGTTCACCTTCATCTCCAGTCCTGATCCCAGGGTCCTGGGACTGAGCTGCCCATCCCGGCTCAATGGGGTGTCTCTGCTTCCTCTCCCTGTACACATCCCCACCCCGGTTGTGCGTATGCACACCCGCGCTTACTTGCTTGCAAGTTTTAAAAAAATAACAGAAAACTTATTTAGAAGAGGTTAAAAATTTTAGAACAGTGATGGTGAGAGTGAGGGACATTACCCAAACCTGCCAGCCATAGCAACCTGGACCTCTGTAGTCCCATGAAGATAAAGATTGTTACACCTCATTTGGAAAATTTAATGAAATTAACCTAGTACTATTTTAGCCTGCTTTTCAGAGTATCAGAAGACATCTTTTAAAACTAGATGTTTTATTTTTATTTTGTTATTATGCTCAGTTAACCACTGTATAGTACATCGTTAGTTTTTGACGTTATGTTCAGCGATTCATTAGTTGCATATAACACCCAGTGCTCATCACAACCTGTGCCTTCCCTAATATCCATCTCCCTGTTACCCCACCCCCACCCCCCTCCCCTCTGAAACCCTCAGTTTGTTTCCCTGTTTTAGAATTTCTTATAAAGTGGAGGATTTTATTTTATTTTTTAAAAAGATTTTATTTATTTGAGAGAGAGACGGAGAGAGAGAACATGAGACAGCATAAGGTCAGAGGGAGAAGCAGACTCCCCGTGGAGCCGGGAGCCAGATGCGGGAGACTGGATCCTGGTACTCCAGGATCATGACCTGAGCTGAAGGCAATTGCTTAACCAGCCGAGCCACCCAGGTACCCTAAAGTGGAGGATTTTAAAGTAGTGACTGTAAATGTCATGAATATTTTAATGAGGTTCTTGATACATTAAAAAATCAGAATAATTTTTATTTATTTATTTTAAAAGATCTCATTTATTTATTTGACAGAGGGAGATCACAAGTAGGCAGAGACAAGCAGAGAGAGAGAGAGAGGGGAGGAAGCAGGCTCCCTGCTGAGCAGAGATGCGGGGGTTAGATCCCAGGACCCTGGGATCATGACCCGAGCCAAACCCACTGAGCCACCCAGGCACCCCAGGAAAGCACATTTTTCAAGCTGTATTTATGCTTTAATAATGTTCTCTGTGTGTGTGTGTGTGTGTATTTTTTTTTTCTTTTTTTAAGATTTTATTCATTTATTTGACAGAGATCACAAGCAGGCAGAGAGAGAAGGGGAAGCAGGCTCCCTGCCGAGCAGAGAGCCCGACGTGGGGCTCGATCTCAGGACCCCGAGACCATGACCTGGGCCAAAGGCAGAGGCTTAACCTACTGAGCCACCCAGGCGCCCCCCCCCCTTTTTTTTTAAGGATTTTATTTATTTATTTGACAGAGAAGTCACAAGTAGGTAGAGAGGCAGACAGAGGGGGAGGGGGAAGCAGGCTCCCTGCTGAGCAGAGAGCCGGCCACATGGGGCTTGATCCCAGGACCCTGAGACCATTACCTGAGCCAAAGGCAGAGCCTTAACCCACTGAGCCACCCAGGCGCCCCGTGTGTATATATTTTGTTAAGGAGTAATTTTGGTGAAGTTTAGCCAAATGTGTATGCATTTCCCCCCCATATATATAAAGTCTCCTAAAAAAAAGATTAACTGTATCTTGCCTGTACTGTTTACATATATACCTTGACCAAATTAATTATTAACAAGGTGGAATAGGCAGGGAACTTTTAAAGTCAGTTAAATTTCTGTGTGAATTATTATAAACAAGCTCTCCTGGGTTATTGTTGGAGCTACCAAGTATGTCTTGAAGTGTACATCTCTAATGAGGCCTGTTAGACATTTCTACTAGTATGGCCCCCTTTTTTTTAAAGTATGTTTTATTTATACTAAAGACTTAAACACTGAACTGTACTCTACCTTTTTTTAATATGCCTTTTCTATATTCACTCTCCGTGATATTGGACAGTGTCTACCCAGCTTCCTAGAAGCTGGAAATAAGATAATTTCTGCTTTCTCTTTCTACATATCCAGTAATTTTTAGTATCTCATGTCTCTGCTGTTTAGCCCCTCTTCATTCTTGCTGCTACCATGTAAGTTTATACTCAGTTGTCACTCACTTGGACTGTGAAGGTAGCCTCTTTGCTGTCTTAAACCTCTCCATTCAGTGATGCTACCGGAGTAATCTTTCTAAAGCTCTAATCTGACTTATCTCCACCAAAAAAAAAAAAAAAAAAGATATCTGCTCATCTTTCACAAAATTAGGCAAAATTTATTTGTGTGGCATACAGGGCCCTTCAAGAACTGTATTTCCAGTTCTTGCCCCATAGGTAATTTTTCACAGCGCCATTGCCTAAGTTGTTACTTGCCTGGAATGTCCTTTTCAGCTTTTATGTGCTCTTTTTATTCTGGGAAATTACAGCTTAAATTTTATTTATTTATTTTATTATTATTATTATTATTTTTTAAAGATTTTATTTATTTATTAGAGAGAGAGCGCGCGTGGGAGCACAGGCGGACAGAGTGGCAGGCCGAGGCAGAGGGAGAAGCAGGCTCCCCGCCAAGCAAGGAGCCCGATGTGGGACTCCATTCCAGGACCCTGGGATCATGACCCGAGCCGAAGGCAGCTGCTTAACCAACTGAGCCATCCAGGCGTCCCTACAGCTTAAATTTTAAAACCCAGTTCACTGTGATCTCTCCCGAAAACTTCTCAGGTTCATCCCTGTAACCTATGCTCTTCCCAGTTAGAATGCTTTTTTTTTTTTTTTTTTTTTTTTAAGATTTTATTTATTTATATGACAGAGATCACAAGTAGGCAGAGAGGCAGGCAGAGAGAGAGGGGGAAGCAGGCTCCCTGCTGAGCAGGGAGCTTGATCCCAGGACCCTGAGATCATGACCTGAGCTGAAGGCAGAGGCTTTAACCCACTGAGCCACCCAGGCGCCCCCCCCCCGCCCCCGTTAGACTGTTTTAAGATAAACCCAGACACCCTGTCTTTTCATCCCTAATTTACTGGACTCTGCAAACGATAAGAACTCTTTTAAAAAATATAATTGCATTTTTTTTGTTTTTTAAATTTTTAAAAAAGATTTTATTTATCTATTTGACAGAGAGAGAGAGACAGTGAGAGGGGGAACACAAGTAGGGGGAGAGAGAGAGAGGAAGAAGCAGTCTCCCGGATGCAGGGCTCAATCCTAAAACCCTGGGATCATGATGTGAAGGCATATGCTTAACAACTGAGCCACCCAGGCACACTGCATTATTTTACACTGAATAAACAGTAATTTCTACACCTGAAGCTAATGTAACATTGTATGTCAGATGTACTCAAATTTAAAAAAAAAATTCCTTAGTATTATCTAATATTCAGATTGTCCCAGTCATCTCATTGATAAACCTCTGAGTTTGTTTGAATCAGGATCCAAAATTAAATCCACATTTGCATCTGGTTGATATGCCTCTTAAGGCCCCCGCCTTTTTTTTTTTTTTTAAGATTTTATTTATTTATTTGACAGACAGAGATTACAAGTAGGCAGAGAGGCAGGCAGAGAGAGGAGGAAGCAGGCTCCCCGCTGAGCAGAGAGCCCGATGTGGGGCTTGATCCCAAGACCCTGGGATCATGATCTGAGCCCAAGGCAGAGGCTTTAACCCACTGAGCCACCCAGGCACCCCATTTTTTTAAGATTTTTATTTATTTGGCAGAGAGAGAGAGGGGGAAGCAGGCCCCCCGCTGAGCAAAGAGCCAAATGGGGGGCTCCATCCCAGGACTCCGAGATCTTGACCCGAGCCGAAAGCAGAGGTTTAACCCACTGAGCCACCTACGCGCTCCTCTTAAGGCTTTCTTAATTGATAACTCAACTCAACTCTACTCTTCTCTTCTCTTCTCCCCTCCCCTTTTTCCTTTCTTCCTTTTTTCCTTTCTTTTCCTTTATCCTTTCCTAGGGGGGGATGGAGGTCCAGAGAGCACAGGGAGAGAGAACCTTAAGCAGGCTCCATGCTCTGTGCAGAACCTGATGCGGGGCTCCATCTCACAACTCTGAAATCATGGCCTGAGCTGAAATCAAGAGTTGGACATTTAACCAACTGAGCCACCCAAGCACCCCTCATTTTCATCGTCATCTTCTTCTCTTTTTAACAACAGCTTTAGGGGTGCCTGGGTGGCTCAGTTGGTTAAGCACCTGTCTTCGGCTCATGTCATGATCCCAGGGTCTTGGGATTGAGTCTGGCATCAGGCTCCCTGCTCCTTGGGAAGCCTTCTCCCTCTCCCACTCCCCTGCTTGTGTTCCCTCTCTTGCTGTCCTTCTGTCAAAATCTTTTAAAAAAATAAATAACAGGGGCACCTGGGTGGCTCAGTGGGTTAAAGCCTCTGCCTTCAGCTCAGGTCATGATCCCAGGGTCCTGGGATCGAGCCCCACATCTGGCTATCTGCTCAGCAGGGAGCCTTTTTCCTCCTCTCTCTCTCTGCCTACTTGTGATCTCTATCTGTCAAATAAATAAATAAATCTTAAAAAAAAATACAATTCAGTGTTTTTTAGTATATTCAGTTTTACAGTCATCATGACAATTTTAGAACATTTTCTTCATCCAAAAATGTCCCATACCCGTTAGCAGTCACTCCCCATTTCTCCCCAAGCTCTAGGCAACTAGTCTACTTTCTATGACTGTATATTTGCCTATTCCTTAAATATACAGGTTTGTATTTCATATAAATGGAATCATATAACATAATGGTCTTCTGTGATTGACTTCTTTAACTTAACATTTTCAAAGTTCCTGTGTTAGCAAGTAATCATAATACTTCATCACTTTTCATTGTTAAATAATGTTTCAGTGTATGAACATTTGAGTTGTTTTCTACTATTTGGCTATTAAAAATAATGCTGATACAAACATTTATGTACAGATATCAGTGTGGACCTAGGTTTTCATTTCTCTTGGGTATTTACCTAGGAATAGAATTAATGGGTCATATGAGAACTCAGTGTACCATTTGAGGAACTGAGACTGTTTTCCAAAGTAGCTGCACCTTTTAACATTCCTATCAGCAATGTCTGTGAGGGTTTTGTTTTCTCTACATCTTCACCAACACTTTATCTTTCTCTCTTTTTTAAACTTTATTTGTTGCCAGTTGAGTGTATTTAACTACTGAACTGTTTTGGACTGGTGATAATTATATTTTATGACAAACTAAGGATGTTATTAATAATATTAAGAGTAATGGAAATTTACTATGTTTCTAACACAGGGGGTCACCAGACATAATCATGGAAAGCTCTAGCTCCAAATTTACCTAGCTGCGTATTTTTCCTGCATTATTTCTTCTCTGCTTTAATTCGTAGAACTTCCCATGCAGGATCTAGTCGTATCTTACCTTCTCACATCTCATGCAACTAAATTTATTTATTTATTTATTTATTTAAAGATTTTATTTATTCATTTGACAGAGAGAGAGATCACAAGTAGGCAGAGAGGCAGGCAGAGAGAGAAGAGGAAGCAGGCCCCCCGCGGAGCAGAGAGCCCGATGCGGGGCTCGATCCCAGGACCCTGGGATTATGACCCGAGCCGAAGGCAGAGGCTTTAACCCACTGAGCCACCCAGGCACCCCTTATGCAACTAAATTTAGATGAGTAGATTTGGTGGAGAAGAATACTAAATTCTTCGGAGTGAAATTTATCATGCGGTATTATACTGGAATTTCATAACTTTAATGATGTAATGAGGGACATTTAGTAAGGGCATTAAGTTACTGTTTCTCTAGGAAAAAATTCAAGCAGCATGAAAGTCTTTGTCTCCCTGAAAATCACTTAACTGTTAGACATTTAATCCTCTAGAAAATATTCTGTGCATATGCAGACATATCTATGAATTTTTAAGCTATAAATATGGTTATACTTAGGGGTGCCTGGGTGGGTTCAGTCAGTTAAGCGTCTGACTCTTGACTTTGACCTCAGGTCATGATCTTGGGGTTGTGGGATCCAGCCCCAAGTTGGGCTTCCCAGTTGGCAGGGAGCCTGCTTGAATTTCTCTCTTCGCTGCCCCTCCCTATGTTTGCACGTTCTCTCTCTCTCTCTCTCTCTCTCAAATAAAGCTTTTAACATTTCTGTTGATAATACCTTCTATGACTTACTTCTTTTTTAAGGGGCTGGTGGTCACAGGTGATTATCATAAAGATACCCATCCCACTCAACCCACCCCACAGGCCTAGGGCAGGGTGGTTCCCCACCCTACACTCCTAGAGTAGGGTGGTCAGATTTGTCCCCTTCTCTCTTGTTTCCCCACACTTTCACATTTTGGGGATTTCTGTGAGTCTGATCACTTAATCCCCTGTATATCTCCCCCTTTGTAGCTCCTCCTGTCTCTTACTCATTCCTCCCCCCTGGAATAGTAACCCCAACTGCCACTAGGGCGTAGAACAGTGACTTCTCTGGGTGCTTCCTGCTGAAATGGGGCAGCAGGCTCTGTGGCAGTTAGAATCTATCCAGGGATCGGTCCAGGGGCTTTGGGATGGCTCCAGGGGGGTCATGATGGGCAGCAAATGGTACATGCATCAGCACATTCAGAAGGATGTACCTGAAAGGGGAACCCGCTTACACTATTGGACAACTTTTTTTTTTTTAAACATTATTGGACTTTTTTTTTTTTTAAAGATTTTTATTTATTCGGCAGACAGAGATCACAAGTAGGCAGAGAGGCAGGCAGAGAGAGAGAGAGGAGGAAGCAGTCTCCCCGCAGAGCAGAGAGCCTGATGTGGGGGCTCGATCCCAGGACCCTGGGATCATGACCTGAGCCGAAGGCAGAGGCCTTAACCCACTGAGCCACCTAGGGGCCTCTGGACAACTTTTTTTTTTTTAAGATTTTATTTACTACTTTGATGGAGAGCACGAGCAGCCAGTGGGAGCAGCAAGCAGAGTGAGATGGAGAAGCCAGCTCCTGCTGATCAAGGAGCCTGATGTGGGCCCAATCCCAGGACTCTGGGATCAAGACCTGATGTTTAACCTACGAAGCCACTCAGGCTCCTCTAGCTTTTTACTCTTATAAGCAAAGCTTAAAGGGACATATTTATTTTTTTTTTAAGATTTTATTTATTTATTTGAGAGAAAGGGAACGAGAGAGAGATTGAGAGCATGAGAAGGGGGAGGGTGGAGGGAGAAGCAGAGTCCCTGCTGAGCAGGGAGCCTGATGGGGGACTCGATCCTGGGACTCCCAAGATCATGATCTGGGTCAAAGGCAGTCCCTTAACCAACTGAGCCACCCAGGAGTCCTTTAAAGGGACATTTTTACATATCTATATTGTAAATAGATTTGCTGGATTAAAGATAGATGTATTTAAATTTTACTAAAAAGTCAAATTACCTTTCAGAAATACTAATTTTTTTTTTTTAAGATTTTATTTATTTTTATTTGAGAGGGAGTGAGAGAGTGAGAGGGGAGAAGGTCAGAGGGAGAAACAGACTCCCCATGGAGCTGGGAGTCTGATGTGGGGACTTGATCCTGGGACTCTGGGATCATGACCTGAGCCAAAGGCAGTCGCTTTACCAACTGAGCCACCCAGGCGCCCCACAGAAATACTAATTTTTATTATATAATGTATATGAGTATTATCAAACTATAAAATTGGCAGTTCTGATAAATCAGGTTTAATGATGGTTGTTTCCCTTAACTGTGAATGAAATTTAGCTTTCATGTCATTGGCCATTTGTAATATATATGTAAGTTATTTATACTTGTTCTTTGCCCATTTTTCTTTAGGTTTTGTTTTTGTTTGTTTTACCAAGGATAAAGGATGTTTACATAAAGAAGGTCATCATTTGTCAGATACATTGCTTGTTGCAATATCTTTCCCTATGTGTCATTTATGGATGATGTAATTTAAAATACTGTGCTTACAATTCTGCCCAAGTTGGGGCACCTGGGTGGCTCAGTGGGTTAAGCGTCACCTTTGGCTCTTGTAATGATCCCATGGTCCTCGGATCGAGCCCTGAATGGGGCTCCCTGCTTAGCAGGGAGCCTGGTTCTCCCTCCACCCTTTCCCCCTACTTGTGATTTCTTTCTCTCTCTAATAAATAAATAAAATCTTAAAAAAGAAGAACAAACAGAAAACAATTCTGCCCAAGTTAAACATGAAGACAAGCATGGAGAAAATTGTTTGTCACTGTCATGACAGTAGGATAGAAGAATTTGTAGGGTTTAGAGTAAGCTCTCGTAAAACATTGTCATGTGAATGATTCATATCCTATGAAACAAACTTGATGCAAATAAGGTACAGGCTGATTTAGAGTTACCTGTGTATTTTACTGTGAAAATGGTAATATCACCTTATAAAAAATAAAATGTTAAAAAAAATATTAATCTCCCTTTTACGGTTATTGTAGAAAGCTTTAAAAGTTCCTGAACCTATGAAGAGAATCACTTGTAAAGATGCTACTTAAAAATACTTTTTTTTTTTAAGTAAACTCTTTGCTCAGTGTGGGGTTTGAACACATGACTGCCGAGATCAGCAACTGAGACAGCCAGGCATCCCTAGAAATACTACTTTTAGGGGCACCTGTGGGTGGCTCAGTGGGTTAAAGCTTCTGCCTTCAGCTCAGGTCATGATCCCAGGGTCCTCGGATCTGGCCCTGCATTAGGCTCTCTGCTGAGCAGGGAGCCTGCTTCTCCTCCCTCTCTCTCTGCCTGCTTGTGATCTCTGTCTGTCAAATAAAGAAAAAACCTAAAAAAAAAAAAAAAGAATACTTTCAGAGATAATACTTTTAATATATTTTCTTCTGAATATGCCATTGTTCATTTAAAATATTAGATACTGTGTATTCATTTTTTAAAACTTAATATATTTAGAATATTTCCCCAACTATCCATTGTTTGACCTTTTCTCTTTTGTCGGACCTGGAGATTTATTTTGTTTTCCTAAACGATGCTATGTTGAATACATTTTTTTATTTGTACCTAATGTGTTTTTCACATAAGTTTTGGTACCAAGTATATTGGGTCAAAAGGTATGAACAGCTCCGTAATACCTGTAGAGAAGATACTTTGAACTGTTTTTCTTTCTTTAAAGATTTTATTTATTAGAGAGAGAGAGTGAGAGAACATGGCAGGGAGAGCAGAGGGAGAAGCAGACTCCCCCACTGAGTAGGAAGCCTGACACATGGGGCTTGGGGCCCGATCCAGGGGATTATGACCTGAGCTGAAGGCAGAGGGCTTAACTGGCTGAACCACCCTGGCTCCCCTTGAACTGGTTTTGACAAGATAAGGTACAATAGTAAAAATGCTAGTTTTATGTAGGGTTAAGATACCATTACAGAGTTGGCTACTCTGCCTAGGTTTTAGATAATTATATGTGGAAAATAAAAGGAATCAGATTAGCCAAAACAATTTTTTTGAAAGATTTTATTTATTTGAGAGTGTGGGTAGGGTAAGGGGCAGAGGGAGAGAATCTCAAGCCTACTTTCCATTGAGCACAGGGCCTGTTGCAGGACTGTATCTCACAAACCAGGAGATCATGACCTGAGTGGAAACGGAATTGGAAGCTCAACCAACTGAGCCACACAGATGCTGCAGCCAAAAAACAGTTTTGAAAAATAATAGGAAATTTAGGGTATTCATAATACCCAGTTTTAAGAAGCAATATAAGGTAATGCTAATCAAGACAGTGTGGTATATTGAAGTAAAGGAACAGAATAGAGAACCCAAAAATAGATTTACACAAATATAGTCAACTGATCTTTTTCACAAAGGTACAAACATAATTCACTGAAGAAAGGACAGTCTTTTCAACATAAGGTGCTGGAAAAATTGCTCATCTGTAAAGTGAGGCTCGACCTAAACGTATCATATGCAAAAGTTAACTCAGAGTGGATCATAAACCTAAATGTAAATCATAAAGCAGTAAAACACTTGGAAGAAAGCACTGGAAAAAGTCTTCTTGACCTTGAGTTTGGCAGAGAGGTCTTATATATAGCACAAAAGTGTATGAACTTTGGAAGAAATGACTGATGAAGTGAGCCTCATCAAAATTTAAAACTGTTGGGGCGCCTGGGTGGCTCAGTGGGTTAAAGCCTCTGCTTTCGGCTCAGGTCATGATCCCAGGGTCCTGGGATCGAGCCCAGCGTCGGGCTCTCTGCTCAGCGGGGAGCCTGCTTCCCCCTCTCTCTCTCTGCCTGCCTCTCTACCTACTTGGGATCTCTCTCTGTCAAATAAATAAATGAAATCTTTAAAAAAATTTTTTTTAAACTATTTTCTATCAAGTACACAGATGAGAGAAGGAAAAGACAAGCCATGAACTAGGATAATGCTTTTGTACAACACATATCTGAGAAAGGAGTCAGAATGTTCTTGGGAGGGACATGGAAATCTGGTGGGCATTTCCAGGTGGTTCTGATTCCTGATTCTGGTTCCTATCCTTGCTATTCGGTATGATTCTGTTTTGCTTTATTTTATGATTAAAATGCCTTTATGTCCCAAAGATACATATACATTTTTTATCAGTCAAAAAAGGGGGTATTATAAAATTTTTTACGTTTATGTGCTTCTCTACCATCAAATACCATCTTCTAGTACAACCATGACACAAGATACACCTGTGAAATTATAACAAGTCTTTCTTTTTTTTTTTTTAAATTTTTTAAGATTTTATTTATTTATTTGACAGAGAGATCACAAGTAGGCAGAGAGGTGGGCAGAGAGAGAGCGAGCGAGAGCGGGAAGCAGGCTCCCTGCTGAGCAGAGAGCCTGATGCGGGACTTGATTCCAGGACCCTGAGATCATGACCTGAGCCGAACTGAGCCACCCAGGCACCCCTAACAAGTTTTTCTTTAAGCTTCGGAATGTTTATGTTAATAATTTTTATAACTTACTGTAAGGGTTTTTGTATATGATGGGTTTGTTTTTTGTTTTTTTTGGTGTGTGATTTTTTTTTTTATATGATGATTTTAGTTCTAACAAGGAAAATAGTTCTGATTTTTGTTCAGACAAGGAAATTACTTCATAACATATCTAATATATTTGAGGCAATAATAAATTTACTTAGTAAATGAGAAATGAGTAAAAAGTATTGCTAAACTGAATATTTTTAGCTTCTTATGTAATGCTTTACAAACATTTAGAGAAAGATATGGGGCCTAAGTAAATCATTATTATGTTTTTCTCATATAATTAAAGCTATCAGTATTAACTTCAGAAACATGGAGTACATTTAAGGTTTGTCATTTTTTTTTTTTTTTAAGATTTTATTTATTTATTAAGCAGAGAGGCAGGCAGAGAGAGAGAGAGAGAGAGAGAGAGAGATGCAGGCTTCCTGCTGAGCAGAGAGCCCGATGCGGGACTCGATCCCAGGACTCTGAGATCATGACCTGAGCCGAAGGCAGAGGCTTAACCCACTGAGCCACCCAGGAACCCCTAAAGTTTGTCATTTTTATTTATATATACTTTTGGTTACCAGTACTGTGTGTTTCCTCTAATCAGGCACCATTGTAGGTGTTGAGGATACAGTGAACAAAACACTTGACTCATGGTGCTTATGCTTTAAGTGGGGGAGACAGACAATGAACAAAAAAATATGTAACATCTTAGAAAGTGGTTAAGGAGAAAGTGCTAAGGAGAAAAGAGTGAAATTGTGAAGTAGGGCCTGAAGTTGGGAAGAGGGTATTAAATTTTTTGTATATGACATTTTTAGATATTTCTGAAGAAATGTGACTTTTGGAATGTGATCATAAAGAGGGCATATAGCTAACCAGCTATGAGGATCCACAGAAGAAGATCTTACTTGAGAGTTCAAGAATAGTGTTATTCTTTGTTGTATGCTCTCGTGACTTAATCAAATAGAAGGCAGTGAGTAAAAGTTGAGTTATGTTTATTTTCTTTAGTGAAGACTTAGAGTTAGTTTTTGTTGTTGTTGTTTTTTGTTTTGTTTTTGGTAAGTGCTGTTTAGTGCAACTAATTTCTTGGGTTCTTATTGGTTGTGATTTTAGTGCCTATGAACGACTTTAGAGACTATAGATTCAAGGTTAAAACTTAAACTATTAATGTTTATTTCATAGTGGAGTTAAAGAGTAGGCATTTGTATTTTAGTGATCCTTTGAGCTTTATTGTGCTAAACCTCATTCTTCCTTAATGTTAGTAGAGAAGCATTATAATATAGTGGTTAAAGATATGGGTGCTGGGGGTGCCTGGGTGGCTCAGATGGTTAAACATCTGCCTTCCACACACACATCATGATCTCAGGGTCCTAGGATTGAGCCCCCAGTCAGGCTCCATGCTCAACAGGGAGTCTGCTTGTCCCTCTGTCACCCCCCCAACCCTGCTACCCCCTGCTCACTTTCTTGCTCTCTCAAACAAATACATAAAATCTTTAAGAAAAAGTGTGAGCTAAGGAGTCAGATGTCTAGGTTCTGGTTCTAAGCCTGTTTTCTTGAGCAAATTATTTAACCTCTGTAGGCCTTTAGTTTCTTCTGTAAAATAGGGGGAAATGTGGCAGCTACCTTGTTAGGAATACTGTGAAAATTAAAAATGCTAGTACATGTAAAAACACTTAGAATGTGCCTGCTATGTAAAAAGCACTCCGTAAATGTTAGTTGCTGTTAGCATTAGCAATACCATTTTGAGTTGTTATTCTTTTTTTTAAAGATTTTGTTAAGATTTATTTGACAGAGTGCACACAAGAAGGGGGAGCAGCAGGCAGAAGGAGAAGCAGGCTCCCTGCTGCTGAGCAGGGAGCCCAATGTGGGGCTCCTTCCCAGAACCCTGGGGTAATGACCCAAGCCGAAGGCAGACTCCAGCTGACTGAGACACCCAGGCACTCCCCATTTTGAGGTGATTTTTTTTTTTAATATTTTAAATATTTTATTTATTCACTTGACAGACAGAGATCACAAGTAGGTAGAGGCAGGCAGAGAGAGAGGAGGAAGCAGGCTCCCCGCAGAGCAGAGAGCCCAATGGGGCCTCGATCCCAGGACCCTGGGACCATGACCTGAGCTGAAGGCAGAGGCTTTAACCCACTGAGCCACCCAGGCGTTCCCCCCCCATTTTGAGTTTTAACTTTATAAGTAATAACATACACAAGGTTAAAAAAAAAAAAAAGCCAAAAAATTTTATATGCTGAATATCCTACTACCCCTTTCCATATCCCTGGTTGTACTTCGCAGAGGTGTTTTGTTTTTTTATTTTTTTAATAAAAAGTTTTTTTTTTAATTGTGGTATATATCTATATCTATATCTATAGTTTCTATATATTTCTGTATATAGAAGTATATATAGAAATACACATATTTCTGGGGCGCCTGGGTGGCTCAGTGGGTTAAAGCCTCTGCCTTTGGCTTAGGTCATGATCCCAGAGTCCTGAGATCGAGCCCTGCATTGGGTTCTCTGCTCAGCAGGGTGCCTGCTTCCTCCTCTCTCTTTCTCTGCCTACCTACTTGTGATCTCTGTCAAATAAATAAATAAAATCTTTAAATAAAAATAAGTATATATATATTTCTCTCTATATAGAGAGAGTTTCCCGTTTTAATAATTTAAAAAAATTTTTTAAGTAGGTTCCGCACCCAACATGGCACTTAAAGTCACAACCCTGAGATCAAGAGTTTTATGCTCTGACTGAGCTAGCCAGGTGCCCCCTACCATTTTAACCATTTTTAAGTGTATAGTTTAGTACTTAATACCATTAATTTTTGTACTTTAAAAGCTGTCTGATTTTGCTATGAAAGATGATCAAAAATATCATCTATCTACTTCCCCTCTGCTGTATATCCTCCCAATTTTCAAATAGTTTCTAGGCTTTTAGATTTCTTGTATTGAGTTAGCAACTTTTTAAAAAGTTTTTATTTATTTAACAGAAAGATCACAAGGAGAGGGAGAAGCAGGCTCCCCTCTGAGCAAGGAGCCCATTGTGGGGCTCCATCCCAGGACCCTGAGATCGTGACCTGAGCTGAAGGCAGATGTTTAACCAATTGAATCACCCACATAACCTTGAGTTAAACATTTTTTTAGAAATCAAAGTTTTACCTGTCTCTGGTTTAAAGAATCAAATGGGTTCTACAAAGTTATTTCATAGGGGTGCCTGGGTGGCTCAGTTGGTTGGGTGTCTGACTCTTCGTTTCAGCTGGGGTCATGATCTCATGGGTCATAGGATTGAGCCCTTCGTGGGGCTCCATGCTCAGCAGGAGTCAGCTTGTAGATTTCTCTCCCTGTGCCTTTTCCTTACTTGTGCTCATGCGTGCTTTCTTTATCTCTAAATGGGGGCGCCTAAGTGGCTCAGTCAATTAATTAAGCCTTGGACTCTTGATTTTGGCTGAGGTCATGATCTCATGGTCCTGGAATGAGCCCCCCATTGGGCTCTGCACTCTGGCTGAGGAACCCCCCCACCACTCTCTGTCTCTCAAATAAATAAATCTTTTAAATAAAATAAATAAATCTCTTAAAAGTTATTTCAAAAATAGTTCTCCAGACAGCCCCTCCCCATTTCTACCACTCCATGAGAAAGAACTTCTAATTCTTATAGCTAATTATTTTGGTATTTACCTCCTTAGTATTGTGTTTCTATTACTACTATTTGATTTTTAATTTAAAAAAAGTATTTTATTTATTTATTTGACACATAACAAGCAGCAGGCAGAGAGGGAGGCAGAGAGAGAGAGAGAGAGGGAAGCAGGCTCTCTGCTGAGCAGAGAGTCCAATGGGGGGCTAGATCCCAGGACCCTGAGATCACAACTCAAGTGGAAGGCAGAGGCTTAACCCACTGAGCCACCTAGGCGCCCCTGATTTTAATTTTTATTCATTCTCTATGATTGTCCACCATGGGAGATAAAGATTTCTTTTTAAATTCCTTCACTATTTTCTCTTTCCCTTTGACATGCACATACATTGCACACATACATGCATATATAGTCCTTCAGTCTCCCTACGGTTATAATTATAGATCTTCACTGCTTGTTTTTTTTTTTTTTTTTAAGATTTTACTTATTAATTTGACAGAGAACACAGCAAGGGAGGGAACACAAGTAGGGGGAGTGGGAGATGGAGAAGCAGGCTTCCCGCTGAGCAGGGAGCCCAATGCAGGACTCATTCCCAGGATCCTGGGATCATGACCAGAGCCAAAGGCAGACCGACAGTTAACGACTGAGCCCACCCAGGTGCCCCATTACGTTTTTTTTTTTTTTTTTTTTTTTTTTTTTTAAGATTTTATTTTACTTATTTGACAAACAGTGAGAGAGGGAACACAAGCAGGGGGAGTGGGAGAGGGAGAAGCAGGCTTCCCACAGTGCAGGGAGCCTGATATGGGGCTCGATCCGAGGACCCTGGGATCATGAGGTGAGCCAAAGGCAGACGCTTAACGACTGAGTCACCCAGGTGTCTCTCGTTTTACTTTTCATCAGTCTCCTGAAGTACTCTGACTTTTATTCTGCATGGTTGCTTTCTTTACCTTGTTTACAACTATTACCTGCATTCACTCCCTTCACCATCATCCTGGGTGTTTCATGCTCCTACCTGTGTTGGATTGGCTGTTTACCTTATCCTCTGTGTTTTGGTGTATTCTTTTGTTTTGGTATATCTTACACTTCAGTAGATGTTTTTGAGGAGGTGTGCATAATAGGTGAATTTTTGAGCCCTTATTATATCTTTATACTTGAATTGCTTGGAAGAATATAGAATTCTAGGTTGGAAATCATGTAGCTTTAGAAATTTGAGCCTATTGGGGCGCCTGGGTGGCTCAGTGGGTTAAGCCTCTGCCTTCGGCTCGGGTCATGATCCCAGGGTCCTGGGATCAAGCCCCGCATTGGGCTCTCTGCTCGGCAGGGAGCCTGCTCCCTCCTCTCTCTCTGCCTGCCTCTCTGCCTACTTGTGATCTCTCTGTCTGTCAAATAAATAAATAAAATCTTTAAAAAAAAAAAAAAAAAGAAATTTGAGCCTATTGCTCTGTTGTCTTCTTGGTTCCAAAAGGGCTATTTGAAATTCAAAACCGTTCTCCTCTCCATTATATGTGAACTGTTTTCTTCTGGAAATTGCAGGATCTTCTTAGTGTTCCCACTATTCTGAAATTTCACATTGCTGTGGGTACTTTTAATCTGGAAAACTCACATTCTTCAGCATTGGGAAATTTTCTTGAATTATTTTAGTGATTATTTTCTCCTATAAATTTTTGCTGTTCTCTTTTGGAAGTGCCTATTACCTGGATGTTGGATTGCCTGGATTAATCTCTAATTTAAAATTTCTTTTTCTCTGATTTTCAGTTTCTTTGTGTTTTTATTTTTTATTTATTTTATTTTTTTTTAGAAGCTACAGATTTTTAATCTGAAGATTGTGCCTGCAGGAAGCATTTTATGTAGAAAGGGCCCCAGAAAAATAAGTCTATTTTCATAGGTCTTAATCCTTGGCCTTTAAGTGTTTGCTACCCACCCACACATTATTTGGTAAAACACAAAAGCAGCTAAAGGTCTGTCCCTTGTCTTCTTACTAAAGAATTACCAATAGCCTGAAAAGCAACATTGTGTCCCAGTATTCAGTATGTACATACATGAGCCTTTTAATTCCACATTTTCGTATTTATTAGGGCAGTTGGAGTTGGTAGCTTCTAACCTTGTAGTCATAAATGTTAAATGTTCAGGAGGGCCATGTATTGGAGAGGGCTTTTTGTTCAACATTCAGTTTGTCGAATGTTGCAAAAGAATTCCAGTGACTTAAAATCATTTATACTTGAATTTCCTGTCTTTCAGTTAGCGATTAGCTTCCCATGTTCTACTTAGCTACATTTAATTTTTAAGAATATGTAATTTAAAAGAGTGTTGCTTGGTACGTGTTGGAATTGAGCTCATCATTTTAAATTATTTTTTATTTTTTTAAGTAATCTCTACTCCTAACTTAGGGTTTGAACTCAGTACCCCAAGATTGTGTCACATGCTGGCCAACCGAGCCAGCCAGGCACCCCATGTTTTTATTTTAAATAAATAATTACCTCACCTGGGGTGCCTCGCTAGCTCAGTCAGTAGAGGGTGTGACTCTTGATCTCAGGGTTGTAAATTTAAGCTCCATGTTGGGTGTAGAGATTACTTTAAAAAAATAAAATATTAAAAATAATTAGCTCACTTTCATCTTTCATCCCTTCTTTGGAGTTTTTCATTTTTGTTTTATGTAGTGTATTTTAGTATAATTTACATACAATAATAAAATGTACTGATTTTAAGTGTGTGGTTTAATTTTTTTTTTTTTTTTTTAGGATTTTATTTGACAGCACAAGTAGGCAGAGGGGCAGCCAGAGGGGCAGGCAGAGGGAGAGGAGAAGCAGGCTTCCTGCTGAGCGGAGAGCCAGATGTGTGGCTTGATCGCAGAACCCTGAAATCATGACCTGAGCTGAAGCAGCAGCTTAACCAGCTGAGCCACCCAAGCACCCCACTGTTGTTTTATTTAATTTCAAAGAGTTCTATCTTTATATCTGATTTTTAAAAAAGATTTTATTTATTTGACAGAGATCACGAGTAGGCAGAGAGGCAGGCATAGAGAGAGAGAGAGAAGCAGGCTCCCTGCTGAGCAGAGAGCCTGATGCGGGACTTGACCTGAGGACCCTGAGATCAAGACCTGAGCTGAAGGCAGAGGCTTTAACTCACTGAGCCACCCAGGCGCCCTTTATATCTGATTTTTAAAAATAGCATTGTTTTTGAGGCATGGTTCCAGTGTCTTCTGGGAACTTGCTGAAGATATTATATATATTTATATATAGATACAGGTTTTTTTTGTTTTTGTTTGTTTGTTTTTTAAAGATTTTATTTATTTGATAGAGATCACAATTAGGCGGAGAAGCAGGCAGAGAGAGAGGCGGAAGCAGGCTCCTTGCTGAGCAGAGAGCCCGATGCGGGGCTCGTTCCCAGGACCCTGAGATCATGACCTGAGCCCAAGGTAGAGGCTTAACCAACTCTGAGCCACCCAGGTGCGCCTGTTTGTTTTTTTTTTTTTGAGAGAGAGCATGAGCAGGGGGTAGAGGCAGAGGGAGCAGCTGGCTCCCCACCGAGCAGGGAACCCAACTCTCGGCCTGATCCCAGGACCCTGTGATCATGACCCAAGCCAAAGGCAGATGCCCAACTGACTAAGCCACCCAGGCACCCCTGTTTCTTTGTTTGTTTTAAGCTTACTTTTCCCTCATAGACTGTTTCTTCCAGGTTGTTACTTGTTTTTAATAAGAATGATTCATGTTAAAGACTTTACCTCAAGTCTGGTAATGTTTGGTTTTCTGCTCGGTAGTTTTTTGGTTTTTTTTTCAATTGGGGTATACCATATATACAATAAAGTGTATCCTTAAATGTATAGCTTAATGAATTTTTACTATAGGCTCATGTATTCACTGCCCAGAACAAGAGGGAACATTCTTAGTGCTCCAGAAGTCACCATTGTACCACTTCCAAGTCCATACAGTCACTCCCTATTAACCACCAAATAGGGGTGCTTGATTGGCTTAGTTGGTAGGGCATGAAACTCTTGATCTCAGGGTTGTCAGTTTAAGCCCTACACTGAACTTAGAGCTTATTACTTTAAAAAAAGCGTATAACCACTAATTATTCTGATGACTTATATCACCATAATTTATTTTGCCTGTTTTTCAACTTCATGTAAGGGAAATTGTTCCATTTTCCCCCCCTTTTGGTTATGCATTCTTATAATTCTTTTTCGTGGTTCCTCTAAAACAGAGTTTCTTAACTTTAACACTGTTGACATTTGAGGCCAATAATTTTTTGTTGTTGGGTTGGTGGCTGACCCGGGTGTTGTAGAATCCCTGGCTACTACCCGTGAGGTACCTGAAGCAACTGTCTCTCCCTCTGTTGTGACAAGCAGTAATGTCTTCAGGAATTGCCAGATGTCCCCTGGGGTGTAAAATTGTCCCTGGGTAAGAACCACTGCCCTCTGGGCACCTGGGTGGCTCAGTAGGTTAAGCCTCTGCCTTCAGTTAGGTCATGATCTTGGGGTCCTGGGATCGAGCCCCACTTCAGGCTCTCTGCTCGCAGGGAGCTTGCTTCCCTCTCTCTCTGCCTGCCTCTCTGCCTACTTGTGACCTCTCTCTGCCAAATAAATAAATAAAATCTTAAAAAAAAAAAAAAAAAAAGAACCACTGCCCTGAATATTTCAATCTACTTTTTTTTTTTTTTTTTCCCCCAAGGATTTTAACCGTGCACAAGCAGGGGAAACAGCCGGCAGAGGGAGAACAGGGAGCCCAATGCCAGGCTCGATCTCATAACCCTGGGATAATGATGTGAGCCGACTCTAGACACTTACCCAACAGAGCCACTCAGGTGTCCCTCTTTTTTTTTAAGTGTATTTATTTACTTAAGTAATTTCTATACCCAGCATAGGACTTAAACTCACTACCTGGAGATCAAGAGTCACATACTCTTCTGACAGAGCCAGCCAGGTGCCCCTCAATCTGCATTCTTAACTTACTGTAGTTTAGTTGAAGTAAGTTAGTGCTTTTCAAAAAATGCAAGAACCATATAACAATTGAACTTCAGTCTGTCCTCCTCCCCTCTGTGTTACTGATATTATATTTTTTTAAAAAGATTTTATTTATTTATTTGACAGAAAGATCACAACTAGGCAGAGGTAGGCAGAGAGAGAGGGGAAGCAGGCTCCCCGCTGAGCAGAGAGCCCGATGCGGGGCTCGATCCCAGGACCCCGGGACTATGACCTGAGCTGAAGGCAGAGGCTTAACCCACTGACCCACCCAGGTGCCCTGAAAATATTCTTTATTATAGTTGTTTCACATAGACATTCATAGAGGCTAATTCTTTAGCAGTATTGACTGCTCAAATGAACAACTAATCAGTAACTGGCAACATCTTTTGACTCATCTATAGTCAAGGAAACCCACTAGAAATCATTTGCCTTGTTTTTTAATTGACTATTGCTATTGATCCCAGTATCCTCAATTTGGTTGAACAACTATTCTAAAAGGCTAATAGTCTTAGACAAGTTTGTTTTTTCTGGACACATTTCTTTGACTACTATAATCAAACACTATTTAACTCACCATCAGTAAATGGCTTCCCTTGCTAGACTGACAAATGGGCTACTCACACACCTAGTTTGGTCAGTTTCATTTTTTTATTTTTATGAAGAAATAATTATAATTCAATTTAAAATTTTTCATTTTTCTGACTGATGCTTCCTGTGAGTTGGGAACTACTGTGATGATTACTCTCTGGTAGTGTCTATGTATGTTGTACTCCTTAGCATAGTTATAGTGTGATTACATGATAAAGACCGTGCCTTGCCATCTAATTTGATGACAACACACTCCTCTGTGCCTTGATGTGTGGCATTTGAAATGCAGTTTCTTGTTTTGACAGGATGAGTTAAGCACTCATAAATAAAATGTCATGTACAACAGTATGTGTGACATTCAGTGCTGTCAGATATAACTATATCACTGCAATTTGTAGTGCACCATGATGCAGCAGTAGTTAAGTAGTAGTTAAGCAACTACTTAACTTAGCATTGCAGCATTAGAACAGCCAAGACCAACCATAAGTAAATGAGTGTGATGGTATTCCAATAAAACTTTATTTTATAGATATAGAATTTTTTTATATGTTTTTAGGTATCAGATATTCTGTATTTAATCACATACTTCCTTTTACAGTGTTTTTTCATTGCTTCTTGCAGTGTACTTTTATCTTAGATGTTTTCCTTCAACCTAAACAACTTACTTTCAATAAATTTTGTAGTGTAAGTTTGCTGGCAAAAATTTCTTTCTGCATTTGTTTGCCTGAAAACATCTTTATTTTTTGAAGTGTTTTCTTTCTTTCTTTCTTTTTTTTTTTTTGCTGGGGGTGGTGCTTTCAGTATTCTAAAATCATCATTTCATTGTTTTCTGGCTTCCTTAATTTCTCTTTTCTCTCTAGCTTTATTGAGATAAAATTGACATAGAACTTGAAGTTACATATAAGTTTAAGGTGTACAGTGCAATAATTTGATAGACCTATATATTGGAAAATGATTGTCACAATAAGGTTAGTTAACCTGTCCTTCATCTCTCGTAATTACTTATGCTATGGTGGTGAGAACATTTAAGATCTACTTTCTTAACAACTTTCAAGTATATGGTACATTGGTGTTAACTATAGTCACCATGCTGTACATTTAATTCCCAGAATTTACTCATTTTATAACTAGAAGTTTGTACCCTTTGACCAACATCCCCACCCCCACCCTAAGTCCCTGGCGGCCACCCATCAATCTACTCTCTGTTTCTATGACTTTGGCTTTTTTAGTTTCCACAAATAAGTGAGGTAATACAGTATCTGTAGTTCTCTCTCTGACTTAATTTCACTTAGCATAATGCCCTCAGTGTTCATCCATGTTGTCTCAAACAGTAGGATTTTCTTTTATGGGTGAATAATATTCCTTTGTATATATATTGGCTTCCTTGATTCCTTTTGACAAGTCAGCTATCAGTACTATTATTGGTACTTTAAGGTAATGTCTTTTTTCTTCTGGCTTCTTTTACCATTTTCTCTTTGTCTTTGTTTTCAGCATTTTATGGTGTGCCTAAATGTGGTTTTCTTTGGATTTATCCTGATTTTGTTTCACTGAGCTTTTTTTCCCCGTAATATTTTATTTATTTATTTGAGAGAGAGAGAGAGAGAGAGTATGAGCGAGGGTTGGTAGGTGGCGAGTGGGAGGGGCAGAGTGAGATGAAGAAGTAGGCTCCCCGAGAATGCTGGGTGCTGGGCTTCATCCCAAGACTCTGAGATCATGACCTGAGCAGAAGTCAAATGCTTAACTAACTGAGTCACCCAGGCACCCTGTGTGGATTTGTTTCTATACTTTTTCGCTCTCTTGATTATCAGTCCTTACCCTGCTTCACTGTATATCGGTTTTTTAAATTATGTCAGAGAATGCATACTGAAGAAGGAGAAAGACTGAGATAATATCTTCATCAAAAGGTGCTTCCCCCTTTCCCTCTGTTAGGAAGATATGTTGTGGGGGCTGTTCCTTTCAAGTGAGCCAAGGATTAATTTAGGCGGGGGCTTGGTTATAGTTTTAGTAAGAATCAGTCCATTTCTGGTTGCTCTTGTGTTTCTGGTGTGCTCCTCTGGACTTTTCTTTGAAAGAGGTGAATCTGTGTCTCCTCAGGTTTGCATGACTACAGGAGATTGAATTCTGTCCTTCAGAAGTTCTGAGTTAGCTTTTTCCTCTCTGACAGGGTGCAGCTATAAAATCTGAAGGTACGGGGGCACCTGGGTGGCTCAGTGGGTTAAGCCTCTGCCCTCGGCCCGGGTTGTGATCTCAGGGTCCCGGGATCGAGTCCCGCATCGGGCTCCCTGCTCAGCTGGGGACCTGCTTCCCTCTCTCTCTCTGCCTGCCTCTCTGCCTACTTGTGATATCTCTCTCTCTCTCTCTCTCTCTCTCTGTCAAATAAATAAATAAATATATAAAATCTTAAAAAAAAAAAAAATCTGAAGGTAGGTTGTGTTTTTGTGTCCATGCCCTAGAGCCAGCAAATTTCCCTTGGGGAAAATTGGCCATTTTTTTTCCTAAAGATTTTACGTATCTGACAGACAGAGGTCACAAGTAGGCAGAGAGGCAAGCAGAGAAAGAGGGGGAAGCAGGCTCCCTTCTGAGCACAGAGCCCAGTGCAGGGTTCGATCCCAGGACCCTGGGATCATGACCTGAGCCAAAAGCAGAGGCTTAATCCACTGAGCCACTGAGGTGCCCCAAAATTGGCCATATGTTTTAAGCACTTCTTGTCTTTCATTCCAGCCCTGTGTAACCACCAAAAACTGATTTCTCTTTCTCTTAGGGTCTCTTTGCCTATGTCCACTGTCATTTTTCAACCTCTCCAACCCAAGTGGCGCAGTGCCCCCAGAAAAAGAAAATGAAGAAAATGGCCATCAATTTCTGGCTCATAAAAGAAGGACTTTCCTTTTTTTTTTTTTTTTTTTTTTTGAAATTTTAGTTAAAATAGTTCTTGTTACTTTAATCGGTTTCCATAGTCTTCCCCAAAATATGATTTTGTAAACCTTTCTCCTCTCCCTGTTGCCTTGCATTATTTCAGAGAGAGCATTGGTTTGCTTTGACCTAGTATATCCTTCTTGGAAGTAGTATTGTCTTCTATTTAATAGGAGTTACCAAAAAGCTGATGAAATTCTGAATGCATGGATGGCAGGCAAGTTTGTATCTGGCTGGCCTTTTCCTAGTGGAACCTTTTAATATCACTATCTTTAGGTCTGTCTTTTGGGCCTCTTAAGTTTCCCCAGTGGAGACTTTTGTAGTTTTCTATCTGGAGAGTAGGGGACTAATTACCAGCATTCTGTGAGACACCTGGAAAAAAGGACTAGGATTGTCAACTTCTACCACATTATCTTTTCCTTAATTTCCATTTGTCTGTTTGCAGCATGGAGTTAATGCGCAATACCGAGCCTCATGTTGCCCAACTCAAAGATTTTTACCTTTTCCAGAGAATAAAGGTGTTTGTCTTCTGGAATGAGCACCCAACTACATAAGTCAAGGAGGGAGAACCTGAGAAGCCAACTGCTGTGTGAAGAAATCTTCAGGCTTTCTTTTTCCTCTTAGCTCTGTTCTCCTCCCACTTCCAGAGCTACTTGATGCTTCCAGTTCTCAAGATTTTGGGGGTATTGTATATGTAATGTTGGTTCTTTGCTTTTCTACTACCAGTTTAAGTCAGCTTTCTCTGGTCAGTTGGAATAATTTCTTATCTATCTGCTTTCTACTGTCCAGAATTTAATTGCTTTGCCTCTTTGCCCATTGTCTTTGTCCTTGTAGGTGTATGCTTTAAACAAAAATTCCTGTGTTTTCACTTGTAGTGGGTTTGAGGGTGAGCAAAAATAGCTGTTACTGTTCAGTCTGTAACACTAGAAAAAGATAACGTGGTACAAAATTTGTAAGGTATTAAAGGGTACTTATAGCAAAGAATTAGTCTGAATAATCTCTTTTTTTCTACTTGTTTGAAATGCTGCATTTTTTTTTTTTTTTTTTTTAAGATTTTATTTATTTATTTGACAGACAGGGTCACAAGTAGGCAGAGAGGCAGGAAGGGGTGGAGCAGGCTCCCTGCTGGGCAGAGAGCCTGATGCAGGGCTTGATCCCAGGACCCTGAGATCATGACTGGAGCTGAAGGCAGAGGCTTTAACCCACTGAGACACCCAGGCACCCCTTGAAATGCTACCTTGATCATAATCCAAATTCCCCTGTTTCATTCTCTATTTTTGTGGTTTGTTCCATTAATCCGTAATCCATAAACCATAATGTGGTTTGTTCCATTAAAAGTAATTTTACTTATTTTGGCTTAGAATATATTTTTAATTTCTATTAGGGTTATTTCCTTCTCATTATTTTTGTATTTCCTGAGATACTTTATGCTGTTCTTCATCATCATTATTATTATTATTATTTTAAGATTTTATTTATTTATTTGACAGAGTTCAGAAGTAGGCAGAGAGTCAGGCAGAGAGAGAGAGGAGGAAGCAGGCTCCCCGCCAAACAGAGAGCCTGATGTGAGGCTCGATCCCAGGACCCTGGGATCATGACCCAAGCCGAAGGCAGAGGCTTTAACCCACTGAGCCACCCAGGTGCCTCATTATTATTTATTTTGTATGAACCTTTGAATCAAATTAGCTGGGTCCCCCTAAAATCTTTTTAGTGTTTTTCTGGGGGAGGGCTCATGGCATTATATTAATTAATTAAAGATTTCTTTATTTGAAGGAGAGAGTGTGAGCACATGTCTGAGCACCAAGAGGGAGGAGGGGCAAAGGGAGAAGCAGACTGTCTCCTGAGTGGGGAGCCTGACATGGAGCTTGATCTCAGAATCCTGAGATCATGACCTGAGTTAAAGGTAGATGCTTAACCTGCTGAGCCCCCTAGCTGTTCCTGAATTACATTTAGAAGTTAATTTGGAGAGAGTTGACATCTTGACAATATTAAAATCTTTCTATGACCTTCCATTTATTCAGAACTCCTTTTGTGTCTCTTTGAGACCTTTTACTTATTTAGATTTTTTTTTGTAAATTTTTTAAAAAAGATTTTATTTATTTATTTGACAGACAGAGATCACAAATACGCAGAGAGGCAGGCAGAGAGAGAGGAAGTAGGCTCCCTGCTGAGCAGAGAGCCTGATGGGGGGGCTCATCCCAGGACCCTGAGATCATGACCTGAGTCAAACACAGAGGCTTAACCCACTAAACCACCCAGGCATCCCTGGTTTGTTTTTGTTTTTGTTTTTTTAAGACTTAGAGTGGTTTAGGGTTCATAGCAACATTGAGAAGAAGGTACGGATTATTTCCCCATATACTAGTGACCCCACACATTGCATAGCCTTCCCCATTATCAGCTTCTCCCACCAGAGTGATACATGTGTTACAGTTGAGGAACTGACACATGACAATCACCCACAGTCCCATTGTTCACATTCAGGTTCACTCTTAGCATTGCACATTTACAAATGTGTCAGTCCCATTGTTCACATTCAGGTTCACTCTTAGCATTGCACATTTACAAATGTGTAATGATTGGTATCCATCCTTATAGTATCATGTAGAGTATTTTCACTGTCCCAAAAATCCTCTGTACTCTTTTGTTCATCTCTCCTGCTTCCGAACCACTGGCAACCACTGATCTTTTTTTCTGTCTCTATAGTTTTGTCTTTTTCAGAATACCATATAGTTGTAATCTTGGTATGCAGCCCTTTCAGATTGGCTTTTACTTAGTAATATGCATTTAGGATCCTCCATGTCTTATAGTGGCTGGACAACTCATTCCTAATTAGCATTCAGTAATATTACATTGTCTGGATGTACCATAGTTTGTTTCCATTTACCTGTTGAAGGACATCTTGGTTGCTTCCAACTTTTCAGTTATCAGTAAGGCTGCTATAAACATTTATGCAAAGGTTTTTATGTGGACATTAGTTCTTAACTGATTTGGATTTTAAATACCAAGGAGCATAATTGCTGCATTGTATAAGAGTATATTTAATTTTTTAAGAAACTGCCCGACTGTCTTTCACAGTGGCTGTACTATTTTATGTTCCCACCAGCAATGAGTAAGAGTTCTAGTTGTTCCACATTCTCATCATCATTTGGTTTTGTCAATGTTTTGGATCTTAACCATTCTAATAGGTGTATAGTGGAATCGCATTGTTTTAATTTGCAATTCTAATGTGTGTATTGTTGAGAAATCTTTTCATATGTTTATTTGCTGTCTATCTTCCTTAGTGAGAGGTCTGTTCAGATCTTTTGCCTGTTTTTAAATCATGTCTGTTTTCTTATTGTTGACTTTTAAGAGTTCTTTGTATATCTTAGATAAGTCTAAATGTGTCTTATACCAATATTTTCTCCTATCATGTGACTTCTCTTTTCATTCTCTTCGCAGTGGCATCCACAGAGCTCTTTTTAAATTTAATGAAGTCCAACTTACTAGGTTCTTTCTTCATGCCTTTGGCATTGTCTAAAAAGTTATCACCAAATCAAAGGTTGTCTAGATTTTTTACTGTGTTCTAGGAATTTTATGGTTTTGTGTTTTACATTAGGTCTCTGGTCGATTTTCACTTAATTTTTGTGAAGAGTGTAATGTCTCTGGCTAGATACCTTTTTTCACACAAATGGTATCATTCTTAACTTGCATCACCCCTTTTTTCACTTAATATGTACTTTCCTTGTCATTAAAGAGTATCTTCATAATTTTTCTTCACTTATTAACTTGCATTCAGTTTTATTGTAATTGATCTTTATTGTTGTATTTCAAATCAGATATTTTCTTCTCTTTTCTAAGTAGATACTTCTTTATGGGAGCACTTTTGAATTTATTGTGTTAATTTGCTCCTGCACCCAACTAAATGGTTACTGTTTGTAATAATTTTCTAGTCGATTCTTTTAGATTTCTGTGTAAAGCAGATAATTTGACAATCATGATAATTTTAGTTCTTGTGATTTTTTATACTTTTCCTGTCTCTTTTTTATGCTTATCTCTCTTATCCTCTTATTTCTCTTATATTGGCTGGTATATGCAGAATAATGGTATTTAATGGTGTTAAATAATCATAATGATGAAGAATATCCCTATCTTTTTCCTGACCTTACTAAGAATGCCCTTGGCATTTACTAAACATCATGTTGGGTTTGAGTTAGCTATAATATGCTTTACCATGTTATAGAAATATCTGTTCCCCCCCCTTTTAATGGTCAAGAATGGATGTTGAATTCTTTTGCATGCCTTTTCAGCATCTTATGGAGATGATCATATGATTATTTACTCTATTCATCTTTAAGCCTGCTAAATATTGTGATCTGAGAGTGTATGTTTCCTATTTAGAGCCAGATAAGGAAGGTGAAGAGCGTGTAGATTTGCCTAGTAGTTGAAGTATGACTGCCTGTTACTGACCCAGCCTCACACATGTCGAAGAAACAGTCCATAGGACGCCTGGGTGACTCAGGCGTTAAGCATCTGCCTTCGGCTTAGATTGTGATCCTGGGTTCCTGGGATCAAGCCCCACATTGTCCTCCCTGCTCAGCGGGAAGCCTGCTTCTCCCTCTCCCACTCCCCCTGCTTGTGTTCCCTTTCTCGTTGTGTCTCTCTCTGTACCCCCCCCCCAAAAAAAAAAGAAAGAAAAAAGAAACAGTCTAATGGGTCAGGCAATTTTCAGGCTAAGGAGTCTTCTTCATCTAAAATGAAAATGTCAGGGTGCCTGATGGCTCAGTCATTTTAAGCTCCTGCCTCAGTCATTTAAGCTCCTGCCTTCGGCTCAGGTCATGATCCCAGGGTCCTGGGATCAAGCCATTTATCAGGCTCCCTGCTCAGAAGAGAGCCTGCTTCTTCAGTAGCAGGGTTAGTCCTCTTCCTGAAGTACAGTCTTCAGGAAGATTTTGAGCACAGCAAGCAGAAATGAAATATACTTCTAGAACAAGAACTTCAGAATTAGAGTTGGGGCACATGTTGTTGGCATTTGAGCTGGAGGAAAGAGGTTGAAGTCTGGTAATTAGACCACTCAGGGTTCAATGGAGTCTGAGGATGGAGGGTTTATACAAGTAATCAAGTTCGAATTGTTCCTGGGCCTTAGGGATATATTGATTCTGTGGGTGTTGAGAGTGGCAATAGCTGCAAGGACAATTACATCAGAAACTGGTAACAAGGCTGGCATTGGTTACTTCATTTCTCAATCACTTGTATTTACTCTTCATCTCATGATACTAGACCAGCCGTGCCCTGATAGTAGCTGGCGTCATGAATTATTGAACTCATGGTTTAGATGCTCTTTGCAATAACAGGTTTCTTCTGTGTCCTGATGGCTGATGACGTAACTGACCTGCCTGTCTGGATTCCTGACTTCTGGCTTACTCTTCACCTCTTAAAATTTGCCTGACCTTCCAAATCCTGCTAGTCCAGATTCCTTACTACCTTCGCATTACTGATTTGACACTTGCTTTTTTTCCTTTTAATTTAATCATCATTTTTTAAAAAATATTTTATTTATTTGGCAGAGAGAGACACAATGAGAAAAGGAACACAAGCAGGGGGAGTGGGTGAGGGAGAAGCAGGCTTCCCACCGAGCAGGGAGCCTGATGCGGTGTTTGATCCCAGGACCCCAGGATCATGACCCAAGTTGAAGGCACACGCCCAACTGACTGAGCCACCCAAGCGCCCCAAGAATTATTTTATTTATATATATATATAATTTTTTTGACTTAAATTCAGTTAATTGACATGTAATGTATTATTTGTTTCAGGGAAGAATCTTTTTTTTTTTTTTTTTTTTTTAATTTTTAATGGGGCATCTGGGTGGCCTAGTTAGTTCAGCATCTGACTCCTGACCTCAGCTCAGGTCGGTTTTTTGTTTTTGTTTTTGTTTTTGTTTTTAATTTAATTATTTGACACACAGAGAGGATAACAGCGAGAGGAAATACAAGCAGGGGGAGTGGGAGAAGGAGAAGCAGGCATCCCACTGAGCAGGGATCCCAATCTGGGGCTCTATCCCAGGACCTGAGATCATGACCTGAGTCTAAGGCAAATGCTTAAGGACTGAGCCACCTAGGCACCCCCTCAGCTCAGGTCTTTCTTAATCTGAAGGTTGTGAGTTCAAGCAACATGTTTGGAGTCTGCTTTCAAAATAATTAATTAATTTTTAACAAACACAAACTTAGAGAAAAATGCCAAAAACTTTTTTCCTGTACCATTTGATTGTAAGTTGCCAATCTCTGATTTCCTACCATTTCTTTAAATATTGTAGACTTTATTTCCTACTAACAAAGATTATTCTGTATAATCACAGTGTACCATCAACAATCAGGAAATTATTGTTGAGACATTAGTGCCATCTAATCCTTAAGGGCCCTTCTATTTTGCATTTTTTTTTTTTTTTTTTAAGATTTTATTATTATCTCTCTCTAGAGACACAGTGAGATAAGGAACACAAGCAGGGGGAGTGGGAGAGGAAGAAGCAGGCTTCCTGGTAAGCAGAGAGCCTAATGTGGCCCTCTGGATTATGACCTGAGCGGAAGGCAGAGGCTTAACCCACTGAGACACCCACGTGCCCCCCTTGCGTATTTTCTTAATACTGTTCTTTGTAGTAGAGGAACTCAATTGAGAACCATGTGTTACTTTTTAGTTATCCTGTCTCTACAGTCTCTTTCAGATTCTGATCATTCCTTTTTTTCCCCAGACTTTAATACCCTTGATGGATTTGATGGTTACAGGACAGTTACTTTGTAGAGTATCCCTCAGTTTGAGTTAGTAATGTTTCCTCATGTTTATTTCAGAGGGCACATGATTTTGATTTGCCTCATTATTGATGATGTCCACTTTGGTTGGTTGTTTAGAAGATATTTGCCAGGTTTCTATAAAGTTACTCTCCTCCTTTGTAGTTAGTATTTTGTGGCAAGCTGTTTTGAAGGTATATAAACATTCAGTTCCTACTCAACTTTCAATTTATAAATAAATTTGTATGTTTATATGGAGTCATAGTTTATTATTTTATTTAGTGGGTAATGATGGTACACATTCAGATATAAAACTGTATGCATGTATATTATGTTGGCATAAGTGATATAATTTGATTTTATTTTAACATATAATAGTATTAAAATGTGATCTCAGTCTGGTTGGTGTTAAGTAAAACTCTGCTTTAGGAGATAGGTGGAGGTCAAAAAATTTAATCACACAGAATACAAGTTTAGGGGCGCCTGGGTGGCTCAGTGGGTTAAAGCCTCTGCTTTCGGCTCAGGTCATGATCCCAGGGTCCTGGGATCGAGCCCCGCATCGGGCTCTCTGCTCAGCGGGGAGCCTGCTTCCTCCTCTCTCTCTCTCTGCCTGCTTCTCTGCCTACTTGTGATCTCTGTCTGTCAAATAAATAAATAAAATATCTTAAAAAAAAAAAAAAAAAGAATACAAGTTTAGTGTTGTTTCTAGCTGGCCTGAAGTTACAGGGATGGAGCTGCTTGATGCCATTCTGACATGGTCCTGATTGCAGTTTGGTGCCACCTGGTGGCATTTGTCCACTTCAGTATAACATAAATGGGGACAAATCTGGCTGTTTAGGACTTTTGTGTGTTGATAGCAATTTTAGGTGTTGTTAGTTGTTGCCAGGTTCTTGGATACAATCCTGGGAAATTGGGGCAGGTGAATACTGGGAATGAGAAGATGAGTTTTCTATCTCTTTACTTTCTAAGATGGGTGGCCTACTTTTCTCTTCCTGTCTCTGTCAGAATAGGGGTGATTGGTAGGTGGATATGTTTACTGTACTATTGATGATTTTTATTTTCTCTGTTTTTAAAATCTACTTTTTCTCCAAATTAATGTGCATGAAATGTTAATAGTCTTTTTTTAATGTGTGTGCATTTTTTTTTTAAGATTTTATTTATTTGACAGAGAGAGAAACAACGAGAGAGGGAACAGAAGTAGAGGGAGTGGGAGAGGGAGAAGCCCGATGTGGGGCTCAATCCCAGGACCCTGGGATCATGACTTGAGCCTAAAGAAGACGTTTTTGTTTTGTTTTTGTTTTTTTTGAAGATTTTATTTATTTGACAGAGATCACAAGTAGGCAGAGAGGCAGGCAGAGAGAGAGAGGAAGGGAAGCAGGCTCCCCGCTGAGCAGAGAGCCTGATGTGGGGCTCCAGCCCAGGACCCTGAGATCATGACCTGAGCCGAAGGCAGAGGCTTTAACCCACTGAGCCACCCAGGCGCCCCCGAAGGCAGACGTTTAATGACCGAGCCACCCAGGTCCCCCAGTGTTAATAAAGTCTTAATGAAAATTAAGATCGTTAACAAACAAAAAGACAAAGATGGAAGGCTTGGCTCTCTCAGGAATAAAGGAAACTATATTAAGTAGGTGATTTATGTAGGAACCGTTTCCAGCACGTCAAAGAAAATTTCAAGCAGTACTTATTTAAGGCCTGTTATCAGGACTTACTCTGAGTATGTAAAAAGTTTCTTTCTTCCAAAGCAAGCCTTGTCTTTTTAATTTTTCTGTTTCAATCTCATTATGTATTATCACCGTTTCTAGATTATTTTCAGATTTCTGCTGATTTCTTTATCCACCCATTAACATTTTCTTCTTGGATCTTAGGTGCAGAGGGTTAAGTTAATCATAATCCTCAGTTTATAGCCCATAGTTATCATTGTTTGTACAAAATCCTCCCTGTTTTACGTCCGTCCTTTTATCCTCATACTGCATGTTCATTTCTCTCCTGTCATAGGTAACCATTCTAATGTGTACTTAAAAAAAAAATTACTTATTTATTTGACAGAAATCACAAGTAGGCAGAGAGGCAGGCAGAGAGAGGGAGGAAGGGAAGCAGGCTCCCTGCTGAGCAGAGAGACCGATGCGGGGCTTGATCCCAGGACCCCGAGACCATGACCCGAGCTGAAGGCGGAGGCTTAAACCCACTGAGCCACCCAGGCACCCCTCTAATGTGTACTTTTTAAAAAAAATTTTTTTTGAAGATTTTGTTTATTTGACACAGAGAGTGATCACAAGTAGGCAGAGAGAGAGGGGGAAGCAGGCTCCCTGCTGAGATCCTAATGTGGGCCTCCGATCCAAGGACCCTGACCCAGCTCATGACCTGAGCTGAAGGCGGAGGCTTAACCCACCGAGCCACCCAGGCGCCCTCTAATGTGTACTTTTTATTTGTATTTGTTCCTACAAAATGTGTTTTATTCTGTGTACATGTATTTTACCTTATGTAATTTAAGTATTCATATTTTTTTCCTCTGAGGCAGTATATTTTTAAAATGCATCCATGTTGCTCTGTGTACGCCTAATTGCTTATGACTGTTACACGGTATTATGTAGTATGCTTCCATCACAGTTTAGCTGTCTACTCTCAGTGCCGACCACTATGTTGTGTTCATCTTCACTTTGTTGAGAGTCGGTCTTATAGTGAACATCCGGGTATGGGTCCCATCATATACCCTTATGAGAATTTCTTTGTAATATAGACCCAGGTGCAGAACTGCTGGATTATGTGGGATGTGTATTTAATTTGACAAGTATTGTAAGATTGTTTTCTAGAATAGTGTAGGGGGTAGAATAAGGATGAAATTATTTTGTACTCTTAAACTGTCAGGGCATGATATTTTTCCTTTATCTTTGCATTCTCTCCAACACTTGATAATATGCTACTTTCATAATTTTGCTAATCTGATACAGAATATGTCATATTTGAAAATTTTGTCCTCTGATAATTGGTTTCAGCATCTCATCACATGCTGATTGTGTTTCTTCTTCAGTAAAGTGTCTATTTATAATTTTTTGCTCATATTTTTGGAATGAGGTTACTGTTGTTTTTTGTTTTTTGTTTTTTTTTTAATTTATTTTGAGAGGGAGTGAGAGAGCCCTTGCATGTGACGGAGGGAAGTAGGAGAGAGAGAGAATCTTGAGCGGACTCCATGCTGAGCTTGGAGCCCAAGGTGGGGCTCCATCTCACAATCCTGAGATCATGACCTGAGTCAAAATCAGAGTCAGACACTTGGGCTCCTGGGTAGCTCAGGTCATGATCCCAGACTCCCAGGATCGAATACCGCATCAAGCTCCTAGCACCACGGGTAGTCTGCTTCTCCCTCTGACCTTTTCCCCTCACATACTCTCTCACTGTCTCTCTCTCAAATAAATAAATAAAATCTTAAAAAAAAAAAGAGTCGGACACTTAATTGACTGAGCCACCCAGGCAGTGCTGTTTTGTTTTCTTGAGTTATAGGCTTCCTTGTTTATGAAATTTCTTCTTCTTTTTAAAAATTTTTATTAATTTTTATTCAAGTGTGAGAGAGAGATCCCAAGCAGGGGGGAGGGGTGGAGGATGAAGCAGACTCTTCCTGCTGAGCAGGGAGCCCGATGCAGGACTTAATCCCAGGACTCTAGGATGATGACCTTAGCTGAAGGCAGATGCTTAAATGATTTAGCCACCCAGGAGCCCCATGAAATGTCTTCTTGTAATCTCTTTGAGTAAAGAGAAACTTAAATTTGATGTAATCAAAATAATTTTTTAACCTGATTGTTTGTCCTTTTTTTTTTTTTTTTTTTGAAGATGTTATTTGTAAGCAATTTCTACACCCAGTGTGAGGCTCAAACTCAATCCCTAGAGCAAGAGTTGCTTGCATGTTCTAACAATTGAGCCAGCCAAGCACCCCCATAGTTTTGTACTTTTTTGATTGAAAAGTTCTTTAACTTCATTGTTTTACCTTTCACATTGATGTCTTTAATCCATCTTTAAGACATTTGTGTAGGTTCTGTAGGGATCCATTGTTCTTACCTTCTAGAGAACTAGTTTTTCCGGCATCATTTACCAAACAATTATCTTTTTCCTGAGATGGTTTCTTTTAATATACATAAAATTTCTTTATGATATATTAAATTTCCCTGTTAGTTTGAATTCTCTGTTTTGTTTCATTATTTGTTCTAAGCCAATATCAAATCATACTGCCCTTATTTACATTTGTTACTTGGGATAATGTTACCTATTAACTCTATTTCCTCAGAGTTGTCTTGAGTCTTTTCTTCCAGTGAAACTTTAGAATAAATTTGTTGAATTAAACAAAACTATTGGAACACTTACTGGGATTGTATTTTGAATTTATAGATCAATTTGGGGAAGAATTGACAAGGAATATTTCCCTTTTTCTTTTGTTAGGGTTTTAAAGATATTTTAAAGATAATATTTATCTATTAGAGAGGGAGACAGGGAGAGCACAGAGGGAGAGGGAGATGCGGACTCTCCGCTGAGCAGAGTCCAACGTGAGACTTGATACCTGATATCGTGATCTGAGCTGAAGGCATGCACTTAACTTACTGAGCCATTCAGGCACCCAGGGTTTAAAGATTTTTTAATAGAATTCTTTAGTTAACTAAGAATACATAATTCTTAGCTACTTTATAATAAATTAATAAAATTTAAAAACTGAGACCCTGTACCCATTAAACAGTAATTGCCCATTCTCTTCTTCCCCTAGTCCCTGCAGATAGCATTATAATTTGTCTTTATGATTTTTAACTGTTGTAATTATCTCATGTAAGTGGTATCATATAGTATTTACCTTTTTGTGACAGGCTTATTTGACTTAGCAAAATGTCTTCACATTGCCACGTGGTAGCATATATAGAATTTTTTCTTTTCCTTTTTCTTTCTTTCTTTCTTTCTTTTTTTTTTTTTTTTAAGATTTTATTTATTTGACAGCGAGAGAGGGAACTCAAGTAGGGTAGGGGAGTAGGAGAGGGAGAAGCAGGCTTCCCACAGAGCAGGGAGCCCAATGCAGGACCCTGAGATCCTAGGACCTGAGCCGAAGGCAGCTGCTTAACAACTAAGCCACCCAGGTGCCCTGGAATTTTCTTATTTTGAAAGGCTTAATGAGGGGTGCCTGGGTGGCTCAGTGGGTTAAGACCTCTGCCTTCAGCTCTGGTCATGGTCCCAGGGTCTTAGGATCGAGCCCCTAGTTGGGCTCTCAGCTCGGGGGGGGGGCTGCTTCCCTTCCTCTCTCTCTGCCTATTTGTGATCTCTGTCTGTCAAATGGATAGATAAAATCTTTAAAAAAAAGTTTAAAGGCTTAATTAATTAATAATATTAATTATTGTGAATAATTCTCCTGTGCACATGAGTGTACAGCTACTTATTTGAGACCCTGGTTTCATTTCTTCTGAGTATATACACCTAGAGGTGGTATTCCTGGATCACATGGTAATTCTATTTTTAATTTTTTTTTTTAAAGATTTTATTTATTTACTTGACAGAGATCACAAGTAGGCAGAGAGGCAGGCAGAGAGAGACTGGAGGAAGCAGGCTTCCTGCTAAGCAGAGAGCCCGATGTGGGACTCAATCCCAGGACCCTGGGATCATCACCTGAGCTGAAGGCAGAGGCTTTAACCCACTGAGCCACCCAAGTGCCCCTATTTTTAATTTTTTGAGGAACCACCATACTGTTTTATACAGTGGCTGTTTTATTATAAGTGGTATTTCATTATAGTTTTGATTTGCGTTTCAGTGATTAGTGATATTGAGCATCTTTTAATTTGATTTTTCATAATCTGTACATAGTCCTTGGAGAAATGTATGTTAAAGTGTTTTGTCCATTTTTAGTCAGGTTGTGTTTTTGTTGTTGAGTTTTAAGAGTTGTCTATTCTGCGTATATCAGAAATATGACTTGCAAATATTTTCTCTCTCTCTTCAGTTTTTTTTTTTTTTTAAAGATTTTACTTATTTGTTTGACAGACAGAGATCACAAGTAGGCAGAGAGGCAGACAGAGAGGGGGAATCAGGCTCCCTGCCGAGCAGAGAGCCCAATGCGGGGGCTTGATTCCAGGACCCTAGGATCATGACCTGAGCAGAGGGCGGAAGCTTTAACCCACTGAGCCACCCAGGCGCCCCTATTTATTTATCTCTATACCCAACGTGCGGTTCAAATTCATGACACTGAGATCAAGAGTCACATGCTTTACTAGCTGAATCAGGCAGGTGTCCCTATTTTCTCTGTATTATATTTTTAATTTAGTTGTTGCTTGGGTAGACATCTGATAGTAACTTTTATAGACTGATCTTATATTTGTTAACTTGGCTGAACAAATCTTTGTTCTAATAGTAAGCTAGTTTTGTTTTTTTTAAAAGATTTGATTCATTTATTTGACAGAGAGAGGTCACAAGTAGGCAGAGAGGCAGGCAGAGGGGGGCGGGGAAGTAGGCTCCCTGCTGAGCAGAGAGCCCCATCTGGGACTCGAACCTAGGACCCTGAGATCAAGACCCCAGCCCAGGGCAGAGGTTTAACTCACTGAGCCACCCAGGTGCCGGTAAGCTAGTTTTTACAGATTGTTTATGAAAACAATGACAGTATCTAGTATCTTTTCCCTTTCAATCTCCCCCTTTTTAAGATTTTTATTAAAAAAAAATTTTTTTTTAAGATTTTATTTATTTGACGCAGAGAGTGATCACAAGTATGTAGAGAGGCAGAGAGAGGGGGGAAGCAGGCTCCCTGCAGAGCAGAGAGCTGGATGTGGGTCTTGATCCCAGGACCCTGAGATCATGACCTGAGCTGAAGACAGACTTAACCCACTGAGCCACCCAGGCATCCCTAAGATTTTGTTTATTTATTTGAGAGAGAGAGACAGAGTGAGAGAGAGCATGAGAAGGGAGAAGAAGGTCAGAGGGAGAAGCAGACTCCCCATGGAGTGGGAGCCGGATGCGGTATTCAATCCTGGGACCCTGAGATCATGACCTGAGCTGAAGGCAGTTGCTTAACCAGCTGAGCCACCCAGGTGCCCTCAATCCTTATATTTAAAAAAAAAATTTTTTTTCTTTTATGGTAGTGTGTAAAGTATTAATGGTGTTAGAATTAACCTTATTGGGGCACCTGGGTGGCTCAGTGGGTTAAACCTCTGCCTTAGTCTCAGGTCATGATCCCAGGGTCCTGGGAGTGAACCCTGCATCGGGCTCTCTGCTCTGCAGGGAGCCTGCTTCCCCCCGTCTCTAACTGCCTCTCTGCCTACTTGTGATCTCTCTCTCTCTGTCCAAAAAAAAAAAAAAAAAAAAAAAAAAAAGAGTTAACCTTATTTTATTGATAGTCTCAAATATCTAAGGTCTGAGTATAATAATTGTTACAAGATTTTGGTCTGTATAATCATTACCAGATTAACATTCCTTTCTATTCCTAGTTTACGACTTTTATATTTTTAAAAATTTTTTTAAAAGATTTTATTTATTTATTTGACAGACAGAGATCACAAGTAGCCAGAGAGGCAGACAGAGAGGGGGAAGCAGGCTCCCTGCCGAGCAGAGAGCCCTATGCGGGGCTCAATCCCAGGACCATGGGATCATGACCTGAGCCGAAGGCAGAGGCTTTAACCCACTGAGCCACCCAGATGCTCAAGTTTATGACTTTTTAAAAAAAATTTAAATCATTAAAAGGTGTTAAAGTTTTTGCTGCATTGACAGAGATACCTGTTTTCTCCCACAGTCTATTTATATGGTCACTTACATTATCAATTTTTTCTGATGTTGAACCATCCTTGCATTTTAAGGGAAAAGCTTGCTGATAATGATGTATTTAAAAAAAAAGAAATACACTACTGGGCGGGGAGCCTGGGTGGCTTAGTTGGTGGAGTGGCTGCTTTCAGCTCAGGTCATGATCCCAGAGTCCTGGGATCCAGCCCTGAATTGAGCTCCCTGCTCAGCGGGGAGCCTGCTTCTCCATCATCCTCTGCAGCTCCCCCTGCTTGTGCTTTCTCTCTCTCTCTCTGTCAAATAAATAAATAAAAATCTTGAAAGAAAAAAACACTGTTGGATTCATATATGTAATACAAGAGAACTTTTTTCTTGAAAGTTGGTTAGAACTTAACTGTGAAATCATCTTAGGGGATTTGGGGGAAAGAGAAGTCTTCTGTTACCAGTTAATTTCTTGAGTTCTTGGTCTGTTTAAATTCTCTGTTTTTTGGTACCTGTTTTGTCATTTATATATATATATATATTTTAAAAGATTTTATTTATGTATTTGACAGACAGAGAACACAAGCAGGCAGAGAGGAAGGCGGGGCGGGGGGGAAGCAGGTTCCCTGCTGAGCAGAGAGCCCGATTCGGGGCTCGATCCCAGGACCCTGAGATCATGACCTGAGCTGAAGGCAGAGGCCTAACCCACTGAGCCACCCAGGCGCCCCATGTCATTTTATATTTTTTGAATATTTCTTTTTTATCTAAGTTTTCAAGTATTTACATCATATTATTCATAATGTTTTAAGAATTTTTCTCTTGTTTTCATTTAGTCTTGTTATATCTATACATCATTCTGTATATAAATTTTTTAAAATTTATGACTTCCCCCCACATTTTTAAAATTTATTTTTATTTTTTTTTAAATTTTTAAAATTTCTTTTATTTTTTTATTCCCCCCCCCCCTTTTTTTTTAAAGATTTTATTTATTTGTTTGACAGACAGAGACCACAAGTAGGCAGAGAAAGAGAGAGGAGGAAGCAGGCTCCCTGCTAAGCAGAGAGCCCGATGCGGGGCTTGATCCGAGAACCCTGGGATCATGACCTGAGCCGAAGGCAGAGGCTTTAACCCACTGAGCCACCCAGGCGCCCCTCCCCCATTTTTTAAAATCTTGCTTGAGCTCTGCATATTTTGTTTCTTTTTATTTTATTTTATTTTTTTTTTAAAGATTTTTATTTATTTGACAGAGAGTGACACAGTGAGAGGGAACACAAGCAGAGGGAGTGGGAGAGGAAGAAACAGGCCTCCTGCTGAGCAGAGAGCCTGATGTGGGGGCTTGATCCCAGGATCCTGGGGTCATGACCCGAGCCGAAGGCAGGCGCCCAACAACTGAGCCACCCAGACGCCCTGTATTTTGTTTCTTTTTAAATTACTATTTAGTTTTGTTAATGATGCTCTTTCTCATTTGTTGTTGTTTATGTATTTCATTGATTTCTGCCTTTTATTATTTTCTTCCTTGTTACTTTAAATTTACTGTGTTCTTTGTCAGGCATCTTTCATACCTCTTACTTTTTTTAAATAAATTTTATCTATCTACCTACTTATTTATTTAAAAGCTTTTATTTGAGAGAGAGAGAGCGAGCGAGCGAGCATGAGAGGGTAGAAGGTCAGAGGGAGAAGCAGACTCCCCATGGAGCCGGGATCCCGAAGCAGGAGTCAGTCCTGAAACTCCGGGATCATGACCTGACCTGAGCCGAAGGCAGCCACTTAACCAACTGAGCCACCCAGGTGCCCTATTTATTTATTTTAAAGATTTTATTTATTTGACACACATAGCACAAGTGGGGGGGGGAGTGGAAGATGGAGAACCAGGCTCCCCATTGAGCAAAGAACCCCATGTAGGGCTTGATCCCAGGACCCTGAGATCATGACCCAAGCTGAAGGCAGGTGTTTAACCCACTGAGCCCTGATTGGTTCATTTTTAAAAGTGAGTCACTAAGAAGCTGCAAGTGGGAAAGTGTGGGGGCGGGGGGCACCTGGGTGGCTCAGTTGTTTAAGCATCCAATTCTTGATTTTGGCTCAAGTCATGATTTCAGGGTTGTGATATTGAACCCCCACCAGGCTCTTCACTGGGTGTGGAGCCTGCTTAAGATACTCTCCCTCCCACCACCCCAAAGAAGCCGTAAGTGTGTGAGTGCATCTTGTTGGTTAGTGGGTCTCAACAAGCTTAGATGACAAATTGGGACCGGTTTTTTGTTTTGTTTTTTTTTTTTAAGATTTTGTTTATTTGACAGAGATCACAAGTGGGCAGAGAAGCAGGCAGAGAGACAGGGGGGAAGCAGGCTCCCCGCTGAGCAGAGAGCCCAATGCGGGGCTTGATCCCAGGACCCTGAATCATAACCTGAACCGAAGGCAGAGGCTTTAACCCACTGAGCCACCCAGGTGCCCCAAATTGGGACCTTTTTACAAGGATCCCCCCAAGTATGAGTATCTGTAAGTCATATAATATAGACTGTTTACAGAAGAGTTCATTTTAATATCTTTTTAAAAAATTTTTACTTATTTATTTGTTTATTAGAGATAGAGAGATCACAAGCAGGCAGAGCAGCAGGCAGAAAGAGGGAGGAAGTGGGTCCCAAGCTGAGCAGAGAGCCCGACACGGGGCTCCATCTCAGGACCCTGAGATCACGACCCAAACAGAAGGCAGAGGCTCAACCCAGGCGCCCCTTAATATCTTTTTAAAATGTACTATGAATTATGGTTCCTGTATTTGGGAGCAGCAATGCAAATACTTTGAAAACCATTTAGCCTTTATAAATGAAAATGTTTCAAAATGTTACTGATCTCATCAGTGTTTGTAATTGCGACTGTAGTTTTCCTTTGTCTGTTTCATCTCTTGCTAGATTAATATCTGCCATGAGCTAACACTTTTGGATACTCAGGAAAACTAAGCTGAGCTAGGAAGGACAGTTTATATTTAAGTTTGTTTAGGCTTACTACCCAAGTTTAGTTTAGAATCCCTTCCCTGCCTGATAGTGAGAGTGATTGAGAATATCCCTGTTTTAATATGAAGGTCATATTTTCAAAATGCCAAAAAAGTGATTTATGGAGATTTACTAAAATCTTTTTTTTTTTTTTTTAAGATTTTATTTATTTGACAGACAAAGATCACAAGTAGGCAGAGAGGCAGGCAGAGAGAAAGAGGAGGAAGCAGGCTCCCCGCTGAGCACAGAGCCTGATGTGGGGCTCGATCCCAGGACCCTGAGATCATGACCTGAGCCGAAGGCAGAGGCTTTAACCCACTGAGCCACCCAGACGCCCCTCTTTTTAATCTTTTATTTATTTATTTGACAGAGAGAGAGACAGCCAGCAAGAAGGGAACACAAGCGGGGAGTGGGAGAGGGAAAAGTAGGCTTCGTGTTGAGCAGAGAGCCCTGGGCTTGATGGGAGGATCCTGGGATCATGACCTGAGCCAAAGGCAGACGCTTAACCACTGAGCCACCCAGGCACCCCAGAGATAAAAATTTACATATTGGTGTGCCTGGGTGGCTCAGTGGGTTAAAGCCTCTGCCTTCGGCTCAGGTCATGATCTCAGGGTCCTGGGATCGAGCCCCACATCAGGCTCTGTGCTCTGCAGGGAGCCTGCTTCCTCCCCTCTCTCTGCCTGCTTCTCTGCCTACTTGTGATCTCCGTCTATCAAATAAATAAAATCTTTCAAAAAAAAATTTACGTATGATTTTGTTTGCATAGAAGATTTGAGGCCTTATTTAAGTTTGTTTATTTTGTTTTCTACATAGATTTTGTTTTGTTTTTTAAAGATTTTATTTATGTATTTGACAGATCACAAATAGGCAGAGAGAGAGGGGGGGAAGCAGGCTCACTCTCTCTGCTGAGTAGAGAGTGCAGTGCAGGACTCCATGCTGGGCGATCCTGAGGTCTTGACCCAAACGGAAGGCAGAGCCTTAACCCAGTGAGCCACCCAGACGCCCCTCCAGAATGATTTTCAATTCAGTAAAATACAATTGGTTATTTAATGTAGGTTTAATATCTGACAAACAATTTTTGTTGGTGTCTAAGCTATTTTATTTTAATATAATTGTGGTTTGTTTTTTTTTTTTAAAGATTTTTATTTACTTGACAGACAGATCACAAGTAGGCAGAGAGGCAGGCAGAGAGAGAGAGAGGAGGAGGAGGCAGGCTCCCTGCTGAGCAGAGAGCCTGATGTGAGGCTCGATCCCAGGACCCCGGGATCATGACCTGAGCCGAAGGCAGAGACTTTAACCACTGAGCCACCCAGGCGCCCCAATATAATTGTGTTTTAGGAACACAGATTTTCCAAATAATTTTGTAGAAGGAAATTCTCTTGATTCGATGTGACGCTTTCCTGACAGGCCAAATATTGATACATAAGCCTCTTCTTCTAGTGACATGTCAAAGGTATAAGTTTGTTCTATTTTGTTATTTTCCCCCTTCCTTCTGATTCTTAATGGCTTCCTCTTAACATTTTCTTTCCTTCCTTCCTCCTCCTTCCCTCCCTTCCTTCCTTCTTTCTCTCCTAACATTTTCTGTCATTAATTAGGTAGCAAACTACAAGTAACTTTTTGAAAGCATGAGGATGCCACATCTTATGATGGTGGCATGGCACAATAATCCATAGCTTTGTGATCTACTACTCAAATTAAGCAAAAACATTACTGCCAGTACCTTTTCTAAATGAGTCTTCTGTATGTTACATTTGTTCATTCTTGAATTCATGTGTGTTTGAAATCAGAGTTTTCACAGATCCGTGATTGTATAACATCAAATTTCCATTTTTGACTTGTTTGGCATGTCTGACACATACTCCCCCCCACCCCTTTTCGGGGTGGTGTAAAAAAGAACATGAGTTGACTTCTTGTGTGTGTGTGTGTGTGTGTGTGTGTGTGTGTGTGTATGAAGTTTTGACAAGCTGTTCTTCAGCAATAGTTAATACAAGAAAAGATCTTAGTCCTCTGCAGTTTGTTTGCTTGTTTTAAGATTTATTTATTTTAGAGGGGGAGGGGTCCAGGGAGAGAATCTTTGGGCAGACTTCCTGCTGAGCACAGAGCCCTATTTGGGTCTTGATCTTACAACCTATGAGATCCTGACCTGAGCTGAAACTAAGAGTTGGATACTTAAATGACTGAGCCACCCAGGTCCCCCAGTCCTCTGCAGTTTTAATGAGGACCTGTTTTCTGTCTGAGAAACTTCTTATTTTTAAAAAAGACTGACAAGTATTTATGCTAAGCCTTAATATTGTTTGATGGTAAAATATGGATTAGTGAAGAAAGGAATTGTAAGTCTTTTCAATCGTTTCTTCAAATGATTGTCACTATCATTTGCTGATCTGTTTTCATCTTTGGTGATAAAACTTTATTACTTGCGTTTAATACAATAAACAGAGCCAAGAGTTAGAGGTTTGTTCCTTTTTCTTCTTTGTCATTGCCATTGTAAAAATCTAGACTTCTATCTGGTGAGTTAATTTTACCCCCTTCTGCTGTCATGCATTATTATGTCTTACTGAAAACTTCCCTCATTATTTCTGTCTCATCCTCAAGAACATAGTGTCTTTACCTGGTGTTTAGTTAGGCAGGAGTAGAAGATAGAATATAGACAGAGTGCTATTAAATTATTTTTCTTGCTTTGATAAACTTGTTGCTTGTCATTTATTTCTTTCTGCTTGGCTGAATTATATGTTGTGTACCCTCATTTTTCACTAGTTTGCATCTTTATCAATATTAAGCCTTCCAATCCATGAACACAGGTTATCTTTTCCATTTACCTGTGTTATATTTAATTCTTTCACCAACATTTTGTTGTTTTCAGTGTACATGTCTTCCACCTCCTTGGTTAAGTCTATTCCTAAGTATTTTATTCTTTTTGAATAATTCTTTTTGAGGCTATCGTAAATGAGATTATTTTCTTAATTTCCTTTTTGGGATTCATTGTTATTGTGTAGAAATGCACTTTTTTTTTCCTTCGGCAACTGATTTTTTGGATATTGATTTGGTATCCTGCAACATAACTGAATTCATTTATTCTAAGAGTAGTGTTTTGTGTGGAGTCCTCAGGATTTTTCACTTATGAGATCATTTTGTCCGCAAACAGAATTTTACTTTTTTTCCCAGCTTGGATGATTTTTTAAAAAAGATGTATTTTAATCTTTTTAAAAATATATTTTATTTATTTATTTGATAGAGAAAGCACAAGAAGGGGGAGCAACAGGCAGAGGGAGAGGGAGAAGCAGGCTCCCTTGTGAGGCGGGAGCCAGCCCGATGGCGGGGCTTGGTCTAAGAACCCTGGGATCATGACCTAAGCCAAAGGCAGATGCTTAACCAACTGAGCCACCCATGTGCCGTAGAGGTGTTTTTTTTTAAGATTTTATTTATTTATTTATTTGACAGAGAGAGAGAGATCACAAGTAGGTAGAGAGGCAGGCAGAGAGAGGGGGGGGATGCAGGCTCCCTGCTGAGCAGAGAGCCCGACGCGGGGCTCGATCCCAGGACACTGAGATCACGACCCGAGCCGAAGGCAGTGGCTTAATCCACTGAGCCACCCAGGCGCCTGTTTTGTTTTGTTTTAAAGATAATTTATTTAAGAGAGACAGTGAGGATGGGGGAAGCGCAGAGGGAGAGAGAGAAACTCAGAGTTGACTCTGTGCTGAGCACAGAGCCCAATGTAGGGCTCCATCTTAAGACCCTGAGAACATGAGCTGAGGCGAAACCGAGAGTTGGGCACTTAATCAATTGTACCACCAAGGCACCCCTTCTTCTAGAATCTTTATAGTTTTAGTTTTGCACTTAGGTCTAGAATCCATCTATAAATAGTGCGAGACAAGGATCAAGGTTAATTTTCTATGTGAGTATCCAGTTTCTCTAATACCATTTATTGAAAAGACAGCTCTTTTCCCCACTGAATTGCACTATTACTTTGTTATAAAGTAGGTGATCTTATGTATGTCTGTTTCTGGAGACTGTCGTCTTTTCCATTTTTCTATCTAGCCTTGTATCAGTAACAATCTTGATAATTCTAGCATATGGTAAGTCTTGAAATCTAGTTGTGTTTATGTCCAGATTTATTCCTTCTCAGACTGGTTTTGGCTATTATATGTCCTTTGTATTTCCACATAAATATTAGTATCAGCATGTGAATTTCTGTAGGAAAACTTACTGAAATTTTAATTGGAATTGCATTCAATCTGTAGATCAATTTGGGGACAATGAATACTAAAACTAAGTCTTTCAGTAAGTGAATGTGTTATATCTTGCAACTTACTTAGGTCTTTTAATTTTTTTCATCAGTGTTCTATAGTTCTCAGTGTACAGATAACACACATAATCCTGTAAAATTATTCCTAGGTAATGGTTTTCCAGTTTTATTGAGCTGTGATTGATATAATGTTGTATTAGTTTAGGACATGCAGCTTAATTAGGAACATGTATATATTTGCAGAATGATTACCAGATAAGTTTAGTTATCCATCACTTCACATAGTTACAGAAATCAGTTTTTTTTTTTTTAAGATTTTGTTTATTTATTTGACAGAGATCACAATTAGGCAGAGAGGCAGGCAGAGAGAGAGGAAGGGGAAGCAGGCTCCATGCTGAGCAGAGAACCCGATGCGGGGCTCAATCCCAGGACACTGGGATCATGACCTGAGCCGAAGGCAGAGGCTTT